>PVJI01005405.1:31600-96883 GCA_004026765.1 Micronycteris hirsuta | reverse complement strand
TTCATAGCAGCACAATTCACAATAGCTAAGTGCTGGAAACAACCTAAGTGCCCATCTACAAATGAATGGATCAAGAAACTATGGTACATTTACACAATGGAATTCTACGCAGCAGAAAGGAAGAAGGAGCTTATACCCTTTGCAACAGCATGGATGGAACTGGAGAGCATTATGCTAAGTGAAGTAAGTCAGGCAGTGAGGGACAAATACCTTATGATCTCACCTTTAACTGGATCATAACCAACAAAAGCAGAAAGCAAGCAAAACATAACCAGAGACATTGAAATTAAGAACAGTCTAATAATAGACAGGGGAGAGGGGGGAGGGGACAATGGGGAGAAGCGTTTTCAGGAATCACTGTAAAGGACACATGGACAGAACTAAGGGGGAGGAGGGAGGCTGGGGAGGAGGGAGGCTGGAGGGGAAGGGAGGAGGGGAGGGGAGATGATGCAAATAACTGTAATTGAACAAAAATAATAAAAAAAAAGAATAGTATAGGAAATGTAGAAGCCAAAGAACTTACTACTATATGTATGACCCATGTACATGAACTAAAGGGAGGGGGGAATGTGGGTGGGAGGGGATGTGCAGGGCAGAGGGAAATAAAGGGGGCGGGAAATGGGACAACTGTAATAGCATAAGCAATAAATTATATTAAAAATAAGTAAATGGGTCTAGAGTAGGCAGTCAGGGGAGACATTTGGGTGAGGCATTAGAAGCCCCAGGTTCTGTCTCCCAGGGCTTCTGTCACATACTTTGAATGTACATTCCCAGAGCCTAGAACAGTGTCCGCCACATGGCAGGTGATCAATAAATGAATGTGAATAAATGGCACTTGGTACACTGCAGGACAATGTTCTGTTTATGGAGAACCATTGCCTCTAGACTATGAACTCCTTACGGGAAAATACAATTTCTTTTAATGTTGTATGTGTGCCCAGTATCTACAATGGGCCTGGTTCATGGACTTAACAAATGAGTGGGTGACTGAGTGAATAAAGTAATGAGTGAATGACCTTGAGCTTCTTCTCGGACTTTCCTTCTGGGAGCCAAGAAATGGGAGGACCCAACCCTCTCTTGATTAACTCTAAATTCCCCACCCAACTAGGCATGCCTGGCATCCCACTTCTTATCCTCCGCCAAGGGTTTGTCCCTCATCTCCTCTCCAGCTAGCTTCTATGCTATTTGGTTCTTGTGCCAGACAGAGGGAATGGGACACGACTGGCCTGGGGTGCAAGCCAACCACTGGAGCCACTTTTATTTGAAAAGATTAACAGTGACTGGGAAGCAGGACTTGGGGATTAGCTCTCTCACCTCAGGTGAGGTTGTTTACACTGCATTGCCAGAGACTACACTGGAAAGCTGAACATCAGGTAGGAGCGGGGGAGGAGGGGGAAAGGGGGAGCTGGAGAGGGGGCCAGGGGGAGGGGACGCTGACACGCTGTCAATGGCAGTAGCCCCGTGGACTTTGCCCTATTATACCAGGCCTTATATTCACCTCTTCTGTATTTGCTCTCTGCTCTCTTGTGGAAAGTATTCAGGCCTCCTTCCAGGGCGTATCTGAAGATATTTAACTCAGATATTTCCTGATCTGCCCTTTACTCTCTGTAGACAGCCTCTGACCAAAAATTGGTGCTATGTGGGGGAACAAACAGAGAAAAGGCCTCCTAGGGGCGTGCCATTCTGGGACATCTTCTCTGACAACTAGCTGACAACAGTGGGACTCGGTATGGACCCTTTGCAGCTAGGCATTTTTCTTGCTGTTACTTATTTTATTTTTTAGGTATAATTTTGCAGCTAAACATTTGAACTTTGCTGCTTTAACAATTTGCAAATGACCTAATAGACCAGTAGGGGAGGAGAGTCATTTGTTATTTTGCCTGGAGCATTAATTTCAACGCTCCACGTATCAAGGCCGGCATGGGAAAGGAGCTGTAACCAGAGAAGGGTCCAGATATCACTAAATCTCAACAGTTTTGCAGCTCTCTCGCAGTGCGAACACATTTTGACCATCCTCTGGGGTAGGCATAATTATCCAAGCTGTGTAGATCAGAAAATGAGATGCATCCTTGATTTTGGGAATTGGGGATATAAACACCTCAGGACTGTCCCCTCTGTCCCAGGTTCCGGGTCTAAATCCCCACCCCTGACTCCCCCAAACATCCTTCTCATTTTTCTGCTCTCAGGTCTTAAAAGTCCTAAAGGTAGGTAGGGCACAATGAGAAAGGGGACAGCAGAAGGGAGCAGAGTTCTGTCTCTTTTCATCCTCAGCAGTTCTGCTTCATCTGTTTTCTCTGGATTCCTGATATTAGCCATCTTTAATGTCCAGGCAAGTTCAGCCCAAACCCCATTCTACAACCAGGAGGAAATACAAGCTCCCTTCAAGATTTCTTCAGCTTCTTAGAGGCCCAGGTTTCCCAGTCACCTCTATCTTATACTTCCGGGCCACACAGCTTCTATTGTTTTCCTATCTGCTTCTTGGTGTTGACCCTTTCCTCTTGATACCCTTCCCAATCTCACACGTAAGGAAGATGTGTGGACTGTATTTTTACTGGAGGTTTGGGGATAATGATAAGGAGCTCCCATGCAGAACCACACAGCCTGTAATGTAAAAGTGTTAGTCGTGACTGGCATTGACAAGACCTGTTACTCGGCCTCCCCATCCTCCTCTCTCCCCTGTCTCTTTGCTGCCCCTCTCCCCGCCGTCAGATTCAGGTCTATCACTTACACGAAGCTGTTAGCTGTCCCGTGGTTGCTTTCTTCCTCAGGTGACTTATCAAGGTTTTTCCCTGATACAAGGTTCTTTCCCTAAGGAATTCTGATATCTGCTAGAAAGGTAATGATTCTTTTCGGTTCAACTACGTACCTACTCATTCATTCATTTATTCATTCATTTCACAAATATTCACTGACTGCCTATTAGGTAATATACTCTAGGGGTCCGAGCATGAACAACAGGACAAAAACTCTGACCTCATGGAGCTTATATCCTAGTGGAACTCTCCATAAACTTTATCTGAAAAATAAAAAAGGTTTCAACACAATAAAAACCTGAAGACTGATGTCTTATGATGTTTATAAGAAAGTACTTAGCATTGACCACATTGGTTTGCTACTATTTGTGCTATGCCTCTTATGGAAAGGGGGATAGAGAGAGGAAGTGGCTTCTGTTCTTTAGAATCCAGTTTCCCTTTTTATTTTTCTCCCTTTTGAAATGGCATTTCCTCCTCTGTTCCCCTAGGCTGTGCTGGCCTCCTCCTGTCTCCTGTTCGATCCTCCCTGGAATATATAAAGCAGTATTACCTTCTTCACTCCATCCCATCCCACCTTCAAGGTTATTATTTCCAAGGGGTTCTTGCAGAGCCCTTTTGCCCACTCATCCACCTCTAAGTGGATTTCCTTGCCCTATTTCGAAGATGCTCTTTGTGCTTGCTGGATGTACTGCTTTGCAGATCGTTAAACTGTCCCCCATATAATTTACAGATCCCTCCAATGATGCATGTCTGACTGTAGATGTCACCAACAGTTGTCTAGGGTGTTACAGCCCACCCAGAATGTGCTCTCCTGCAGTTTCAGGAATCAGACTGCACGTCTTTATTCTTCCTCTCCTCCTGGGCTGCTGGATTTCACCAGATAGATGCTGCTGTTACTTTTATGGAATTTCCTTTTTTATTTCTCCTGCCCATACCCAGAAGATCGTCTTTGAAGAGACACTTTACAGCTGGCCGAGACTGTCAGCATGCACGAGGCCCGTCTCACAGCACCACTAGGTGCGACCTACAAATGACATTAGAGGTAGTCCTATGAGCACTTTTATTCCCAAAGCATCTTGGGAAAGAAAAGCTCAAGCAAGACACTGGCACAGATGTCACAGATAAAAGAAAAACAACTAAACAATACACACTATCCTAATAGGTTTAAATTATTTTATTTATTTACTTGGACTCCATCTTGGTTTTTTGTTTTGTTCTGTATTGTTTCTTAAGACAGTGTTCTGAACACTGAGGATATGAGGGAGAGCAAACCAAAGTCCAAAGCTAGTGTGTGTGTTGGGGGTGGGGGGCGAAGTAGAAAATAAAGAAATTAACACAGATGCCAGTTGTTGTGGGCACTGCTATTCTATACAGAGGGATGGAAGGGGCATTGTGTGGCTCTCTGGGGGAAGAGCCAAGGGAAGAGCAAGTGTAAAATGCCTGAAGCAGGACATCCTGGCCTGTTGGAAGACCAGTGAGGCAGCCTGGGGCTGGAGTGGGGGCAGGGAAAGGTAAGTAGAAGGTGAGATTGGAGAAGAGGTGAGGGCATAAGGAAGGACTTGGGCTTTCACCCTAAATGAGCTAAGCAGCCCTTAGAGACTTGGATGAGAGAATGACTTGACCCAACGAACATCTTAATGGGATCTCTTGATCTGCTGGGTTAAGAACTTTTGAGGTACAAGAAGGAAAAATAGAGGAGGCCAGTGTCACACCTAGGTCTCTCTGCTGACCACGACACTGCAGTTGTGGAGTGGGAAAGTCTACAGGTAAGGGGGACCCTGTAGAGGGTCTAGCCAAAACTGTGACAAAGCTCAGAAATGTGACGTGCCCACTAGGACATTTTACCGTCAGGGCTGAGGTGAGAACCAGGCCTCCGACGTGGGCCTGGGCTAGTTCACTGAAGCCACATTGACTGCAGAGGAGGCTTGCTCCCTCTTTTTTGCCCAGGGATGTTGGGTCTTGGCTTCTTCATCCTCTTTTATCTCTTAGGGTTGAAGAGGCTCTGTCCTTGTTGGACCTCTGTCCCACACCATAGGATGAGCTGCCTTCAGTGTGGAAATTTAGGTGGTGATACCAGACATATCAGTGCCCGTTCCTGCCCCAGCCGCCTCCGTGTCAAAGAGGCAGCCTGTATGCTGCTGTTTCATGATGCATGACTTTCCTCCTCAACCCGCACCTCAGCCAGACCTTAGAGGGCGGGGTCAGGGGCGGACTCCTGCTCCAAGACATAGAATGTGAAGGCCAGCCAGGAAGCTGCGATGACACAGGCTGGCACAAACAGGTGATGATGGCCAGTCGACTTTCCTTTCATGAATCTGAACTGAGAAATATCAACAGAAAGATTCTCAGCAGTGGGATCTGAAGCTAAAAGCAAACATAGGCATAGAGTTGGGTTAAGGCTTATGGAAAGCAAGTGATGAGGGAGCAAAGCCACAGAGAAAAGCCAGGAGGCCTTGAGCATCACAGTGCCCACGGGAGTCACAAGGGAGTGGCTGGGCCCCACCGACAGTGCGCTCACAAGGGGAATCACGAACTCTCCCTGCTCGTTTCCAGGGCCACCTCACCCAGACGCCTGGTGGTTCTGCTTTTCGTTAAAATGGACAAATATCTATACATAGTGGCCTCTGCTCCTAAATGTTCAGGCCTTACAAGTATCTCCCTCCACTCCGCCAGTCTGAACTGCAGGCCACCAACAGGAGGACCGCGCCTGAGACAGCGCCTCACTCACTTCTCAGCTCTAATAGTCTTTCCTATTGCACTATATCCAGGCCAAGTTTACAGTGAATGTTGTTTAACTCCAAGGGTATGTTGGTTGATATAAATCTGTTGTGATATATATCTTGAAAATACTACATGTGTTGTTTTTAAAATGAAGGCTATCTTCAAAAGAACTGATGTCGACGGTTTTGTGGGTTCATCAGCAGCTCACTGATCCATTGCTAACCAAGATGTCTGGACAGCCCTGTTGCCAGACTAGTAGCTCACTTGGCTCAAAGAAATAAATGCCAAGGGTCTCTATAGTCTTACTGTCTTATGTAAAGTATAATGAGAAAGAAAAGATCACATTTTAAGGGGCAGAAAAGTCTTTCCTCGGATTAAGGAACCGAGTGCTCCCTCCCCACCGTAACAACGAGAGTTTTTCCCAGTGGCTGGCCAGAGGTGGGTCTCCAGACTCAGCCACGCACTCTCATTGACCTTAACCATGTTGACCTTCCAAGCTGCGTATTTGTAAAATGTGTCGTTGCTCATTATTACTGGTGTGCATCGCTACATTTGGGGAAGATACCACAATTGGTCTCTCTATTCTACTAATGATGAGTTTTTGGGTTGTTGTCAATTTTTGTCTATTACAAATTATGCTGCTATACACACTCTATATCATTTGGAGAACATACATATAGGTTAATCTGGGAAACCAGACCTCTCTACAGGACTAAATCTTTTGGAACATAAACATGGTACATTCCCTACATTTATTTAGGGGCACTTAAATATTTTCTCTCAATAATGTTTTGTAGTTTTCTTTGTTGAATTCTGTCACATCTTCTATTAGATTTATTTCTACATGTTTTACATTTTTGATGCTACTGTAAATGGTCTGGGGACTCTGATATTTTAAGGAACAGTCTGAGCCTTACTGCCTCTGTAGAAAAGGATCATAAGATTTTTGTTTATTAAAATTTTACAAGGAGGAAAATTGCTTAAATCTTCCAAACTGTTAAAGCTGACAAAAAAGAAAACAAGGACTGCAATTAGCCAATTAGAGTGTCAGTGACAAAGTCTAGTTTTCATTTCCAACAGTATCTACTATGTTCTTAAAAACACTTTCCCAGAAAAGTATTTTTAAAAAACTTGAAATTCCATAGTTTGTGTGAAAGAAATGAATTCTTTTGATCTTTGGTCAGAGTTTAATATTTTTCTGTTTTCAAAAATGTGAATAGGGAGACAAAACCTAAAAGTCATATGTGCTATTATGTGTCAAGTACATTTACATAATTATCTCTTTTAATCCTCATGACAAACCCATATGCTGTTACGTTTACTCAATTTTACAGTTGAGAAATGTGAAACACAGAGAGATTAATGCCCCAAATCATACTCCATCAGCGACAGGCATGCAAACCCAGGCCTGACAGATGCCAAAGGTATTTCCTCCCCTTTTAGAAGTAATATTAATTAGTATGTTTCCAGCTATAAAATTAAAGACATGATCATTATAGGAATTTTGAAAAATATTAAAAAGTGTGGACAAATTATTTTTCTAAATATGTATTTATTTTTCACTTAATACTATTTTATGATAACATTCTCACAAATTTTCATATTCTTGTACAAACATATTCTAACAACACCTGCATAGTATTTCATCAGTTTAATCTACCATAATTTTTTAACCAAATACTTTTCATGTTGGGCACTTAGATTATTTCTAGTTTTCATATAATAGATACCTTTGCAATGAATAATACATCTATATCATATATCAACTGTGTACACAGTTATGATTGCTCTTTATGATAAATTCCTTGAAGTATTATCTTGGGTCAAAGGGGTGGGAACCTGTTATGGCTCCATGATACACAGGTCCAGACCCGCACGCCCTCATCCCCGAAGCAGCACACGGTCCCCACTCCCCTTAGCATGAGAGAGCTGGGTCTTTGCCTGTGCTGGGTGCTACTACTTAGAAAAATATTTGCCAATCAAACAGGTAAAAAATACTATTTTACTTTATACTTCTTTACTAGTGGTTTTGAGCATTTCTTCTTGCTCGAAGCCATGGATAAGCTTAAAACACAGTGTTGGTGGCACAGTCAAGCCAGTGACTGCAGAATCAGCATCTGTGCCGAGGAGGATACTACTTCTTGGTCATGCGTATTTCACCCTTGGACATCAGTGTTTCTCAAAGACTGGTCTCTGGATGACCTGCATTAGACTGCTTGCGAGCATACTAAACAGGCAGACTGCCGAGTTCCAACCCAGACCCCAAGGGAGCGGGCCGGAGTGGGGCATCTACTCCTCCAAGCACTCCGCTGGCAATCACATGCTACTGAACTTTTGTAACCACTGCCCTCCTCCATCCCTCTCTGGCCAGTTCCACACCTAGAAACAGCAAACAAATAGCTAGAACTCGATTCCTTTACAAGTCAAACCAGCAGTCATCCTCACATGAAGCTCTTGTTCATCGAGATAAGTTCAAATGCGCGTTCAGGTGCATTAATAGCTGCAGAGATACCTTGTTGAGATGCCGTGGTTCAAACCTGTCTGTGTAGATGAGCTAAAAATACTGTTTTGGTGGCACAGTCAAGTCAGTGACTGCAGACTCAGCATGTGTGCCAAGTAGGATACTAACTAGATGGCAAAAGAACAGACTTTAAAAAGCAGGAGATAAAATTTTCTTTTGAAGTGTTCAAAAAATTCTGTAAAAGCTGTAAAACTAAGGATACAACTAGAAAACTGAGCGAAATAGCAGGCCGTCGGGGCCGGCTTTCGAAGGCCAGATGGGAAGTGCCGCAGCTGGGCTGTAGGCTTCCCCCATCTCGCGTCTCCCCACTGACGTGGGCCGCATCAGAAAGAAACAAAGGAATTCATTTTTTCCGAGGACAGGGTGTATGTGTTTACAGGCATTTGGTTTCTGTTTTTAATGCCTTACAAGGAGATTTAGAGACAAAAATCTACAGCGGTATTATTTGAGAACCAGCTTTCTTTTTTTACACCTTTGCAATTCAAACAAGCCAAACTTAATCCAAGCCAGTTTTTAAATGTTACAGTACAGGGAGGGTATTTATTACCAGCAGGCCGAAATGACCCAGACAATAGCCCAGAGCTAGTAGGATGGGCAGAAAATGGCACACCGTGTTCATGTGTGGGAACTTTTCTCAAGGAAACAGAAACATCCCTTTCCTGGGAAGGAAAAGAAACAGTTGTATTGTTGCTGACCATTATATATTGAGCTCCTTATTCCTACACTGCCGTGTTTTCTTTCTTTCTTCGTTTTTTAATTGATGAGAGAGAGAGATTTGTTGTTCCATTTATTTATATATTCATTGGTTGATTCTCGTATGTGCCCTGTCAGAGATTGAACCCGCAGCCTTGGTGTATGAGCGCGAGGCTCTGAACTATGTGCTTCCCTGCGCTCCCTCACTTATCCCCAGGACGCTGGCCCAAGAGGGTGTCCCTGTCCTCACATCAGGTAGGAACAGGTTGGGTTGGCACCCAAGCCACCATGGCCTGACCAAATGAAGGGTTTTTTTTCTCTGTTGAAATAAATCTAGAGAATGTGCCTTCAACAGAACTGGCACTCTATGGACATTTACAAGTAATCAAATAAGGCGACAGCAGAAACTGAACTGTGGTCCGCTGACTCCCAAACCCCTTCTCCTGTTCAATCATGCTGCCACTCCTAGGGGTTGTAGCCAGCAGAGCTGCCTCCTCTGGCCAGGAACTGTGTGCTGGCTTGACCCAGAATGGAAATATTTAATTTTTTTCCTAGGCTTCTATGAATTGAGCATTCATAGAAGCACTCAAAAATTCAGAATTTTAACACAGCTACACGCCGATGCCATCCCACAGCGATCATCAATCCAGTCCAGGATGACTGCTCCTTGAGCTCTATTGCCACAGCCTTGGCTGAGCTCTGCCCCTAAGCTGGAGCGGGCCGATGGCTTCCAGTGCCCTCTTCACCCGCATCCAACCCCACCGTGAACTCAGCCCCTTTCCCAGCCTGGCGGAGCGGCGCTAGCTGCTCTCTGCTGAAAACGAGGCCCAGAAATCATCTTCTCTTCTAGCCATGCTGAGCGCAGCGTGCGGTGTAAGACCAAACTCTGTCAAACAAACAATGTATGAAACCCGAATTAATACTGAGATGGACCCAATTCTCTGACAGGCGTGTTAAATGGGATTAAAGCTGCATAGCATTCTCTGCACACCCATCTGCTGCATGGAGGAGCTCACAGCTGTCCTGATTTCTGAGGGACAGTTTCTTGTCAGTTGTTTCAAATGCATCTCATCTTGCACTTAATCAGGGCCCTCCCTCCCTCATCCGTCATCAGGCCAGCCGGCCTTGGCCAGCTCCTATGAGCAGTCACTGATTCCCACATGCCACTGGCTGCGGGTCTCTGAAGGCATGTGTTAGCTCTGGCTGGTGCAAAAATGTGTGATCACAGGGAAAGCTTAGCGCTTTAGCGGCTGGAATGAATCTCTTGGATACTAAACTGTGGTGACGCTACCACCTGCGGCTCCTGCAGGCTTATGCCCTGGGGTGAGAAGAAAGAACGGTAACAAATTGTTTTTGATGCTGTGGAGAGCTGCCCCTGGGCTGCCCACCAGCTACCATAGAAAGAGGTACCATAGAAGTGCATTCTGAAAGCTCTGGAAGGCCTAGCACTGTTAGGAGGTGTGGGGAAGGGCAGAGGCAGAGACGGAGATGGGGCTCTGCTGGGCAAGGGACAAAAACCACAGCAGCCATGGAAGACCTTGAGGGCAGGGGGCGGAGAGAAGGCAGAAGAACGCTGACTTCAGGAGGAGAATGGGCCTGCCAGCACAGCCCCATACAGCACGTTCATGAGAATTTTTTAAAAGTGGCCCCTTTTGGCAAGGGACACTTGTGCAGTGGACAGCCCATGCAACCATGCCCTCCAGCTCCGGGCAGAGGAAGAGTTCACAGATAGCACAGGAGGTCACCGTCGGAAGCAGGGAGACAAGAGAGTGAAAAAATACCTGCCCTCAGTAACCAAGTAGGAACAAGGCTAGAATACAGGTGTGAAAAGCACAGGGAAGCGTAAGAAAAGAACTAGATGAAAAATGTCAAAACTGAGTGTCAAGTAGATTCAAAGAAGTCAAATCTTCTTCCAAGCTTTTGATGGTTTGCTGGCAAGTGTCAGTGTTCCCTGACTTGCAGGTGCATAATGCCAGCTCAGCCTCGGTTGTTCCATGGCGTTCTTCCTGTGAGTCTCTCTGTCTTCACATGGCCATCTTTTTATAAACACACCAGTAACACTGGAAGAAATTATTTCTAAAGGACTGGTTTTTGCTTCACATTTTAACTTGCATCCCTAGGTCGTCAACCTGGGCAAACTGCTGCTCTGCATTCTGGGTAAAACCTGGTGCTCCTACTTGTCTCCAAAAGTGGTGCAAACTTCCCTCAAAGCACCAGTTCTTTTAGGCCTGGTGAAGAAATACTATCTTAAGATAGATGTTGAAAGCAATAATTTTGTTACTAAAAGAAAAATCTGAGAATAGCCTCTTGAGTTCTACTAATAACATCAGAAATTACTTCATGATTTTCTTAAAGAAAATATATGTATTAATTAAAAAAAAGAAGCTTGCCATTATACACGGGCTGCTATTTAATTCAATAAACATTTGCCAGACAAATATTAGGTTTCAGGCACAAAGAATGCAAGAGAAATAAGACACTATCCCCAACATCAAGGAGTGCCTGTTGGTGACAGCACAGCACACATGCCACCGGACACTGGGGTCCAGTGTCAGGAGGGCACGTCCCTTCCAACCCGAGCTCTTCCTTCCCCCAAACCTCAGGTCCCATGTGTACCACTCTGTGCAGATATCTGCAAAATTCTAGTTGTTCATTAAACACACCAATTTTAGATGAGGTGTAAATAAATAAGATAAATAAAAGCACAAAGACATACCCGTGCATATATATATATATATATATACACACACACACACACACACACACACATATAGATCTCGTGCACATATGCACATACAGATATAGCGAGTATGTGTGTGCAATAAAAAAAGCCAAGTGGGAATCAGAAATAATACCAATCCCACCCAACCACACTCATCCACAGCCCAAATTAACTCACGGTCTGCTGAGAGTGCGAAACGGCACAAGAAAGTTACATTGAGGAAACAAAGGCATTTCATCTTTAATAATAAGGATGATTTAAAAAATAGTTACCAGGACAGCATAGGGAATATACTCGATAATATACAATAACTACGTATGGTGCCAGGTGGGTTCTTAAAGTATCAGGGGAGCACTTTCTAAAGTATATGATGGTCTAACCACCATGCCGTATGGCTGAAACCGATACAAAATAATACTGAATGTAAACTGTAATGGAAAAATAAAATTTAAAAAATTACCATTAAAGAAAATAAGAATATATTTTAGTTTTTTGCCTACTTTATGCTTAAAGACCAAAAGGAAAATAAATATTTTAAAGCACGCACAAAAAATAGTTACCATTTGAGCACGATGTGTCAAGCATTACATTTATGTTTTACATCATTCTTTTATTTAATGCATGTGTTTGGATTATCTCATTTAGTCTTTTCCTGAACTCTGAAAAGAAGGCGTACTTTTCTCCATTTTATGGGGGAGGAAACTGAAGTTTGACAAGTAAGTGACTTAATAAATGGCAGAGCAAGGATTGAAATCCAGGTCTGTCCCATTCCGAAGACAACAGACAACCTTGGGGGAAGGTTCCAGAAGGAGCCTCAAGGTCCACATTGGGCTCCAAAAAGACTATATCTGCATCGGCACAGTTTTAACATTAATTCTGATCAGGGAGAGAAACCAGACCAAAATAGCTGAATCAAGATCCCAGGGTGGCGGACGGAGCCATAAACAGGGAAGGCAAGGGGTCTGATACCTCAGGGAGGGAAGTGGTGGAAGCTGGGCCTGGGGAAGGGTTTGGCCTGTGGAATGTGAGTGAGACAAGGGTCTCAAGGCTCATTTTGATTAGCCTCTGGCTGGGTGGGTGGGCCTGCCTATGTAAGGGACAGAGGCGAGTGTGGGACAGACCCAGGGCATTGGCCAGTTCTCTCATTGAGCCTTGTTATAGGTAACTGGCACCTCCCTAGCACATTTCCTTCTTCAGCAAGTAGAACCACTTACCCAAGAAAGAGCAGTGGCAGCCTCCAGGAACCCGGGGCAGAGCCTAGCGCTTCTGGCCTGGCCGGTGACAGCTCTCAGACACTGCACAGGTAGCTCTCTGGGCACTTCCTCGAGAAGGTTACACACAGTCCAAACAACGGGCAACAGACTTCCATGGCCTTCCCAACCAAGCCTTTTTAGGTCACAGACAGTGTGTGTTTATATTCCCAGGGATGGAACATCCTTTGCTCACTGCCCCCTGTCCCACCCACCTCCCATCTCCCTCCCTTTTGTAAAGGCTTGGACTCTTAGCAAGTTGTGCGGATGTGTTGTGAATTACTGTCAGTTCAAGTACACAATATTCCCCGACTTTCACCCTGGTCTGCCTGCCCTGCATACCTCCCGCTCCAAGTGCTGGAGCAAGCAAACTCAGAAAGCAACAGCAGACTCAACACTTGGGAAGATTCAACAAGATCAGGCAAGACAGCCACAAAAGTAGGTGACTAATACTCAGGATGCTCAGTTTGTGCTGAACATAGTCCTAGAGACTGTACATCCCCGCAGGCCTGTGCGTTATTATAAGGCTGAGGAAACAGGCTGGGGTGGTTGAGTCCCACAAACACTGAAGTGAGTGAGACAGCTGAGATTCAAAAGACATGTTCTTTCTAAGATACACTGTTCCATCTCAAATCATTATGTTTCCAATTATTTTATTGGCAGTCTTAACAGCAGCAGCAGCAGCTCCTGGACAAGACACTCCGCTAAGTGCTTTGTATGTATTGATATGAAGTATTTAATCCTTCTAAAGAGCACTGAGGAGGATGCAACCGTGACCTTCATCGGAGTTCAGCAGGCATGAGGGGGTGAGGAGAAGCCATCCCCTGCGTTCACTTCCTCTGCCCTTCTCCTGGCATGACTTCCCATTCTCAATGGCTCACCCACAGACCCCTGCTGGGAGCAGGAGGGTCTGAGATGTATAGCCCTGAAGTGTCTGAGAGATGGCTTGGAGGAGGAGATTATATATATCCCCATAAATTGCTCTTTAAAGAAAGTGGAGAAAGAAAAAGTGGGGGCAGAGGTGGAGGGGTTCTTGAGCTAAAGAGTCAAGAATGGCTGAATGGGTAAGCTTGGGGGTTTCCGAAGACTCACAGGAGAATGGGCAGGAGCAGGCAAGGCAGGCCCATCACAGGGATAGTAAAAATCAGCCTTTTCTTGTGGGTAGCCCTTGGTCCCAGGTCACAAAGGACCTTTGTAGACATGAACACGTATTTTATTTAGGGAAGATTCAAAAGTTTCATGTATGAGGCAACATGACATATGGGAGAGATCTAGGCAACACGGAGCAGGTGGGCACACACTGAGGGTGGCCCAGGAGGAGCTGGCCATGCCAGGAAGTGAACTGGTGGGCTCTGGAAGGGAAGGAATGAATGCCAGAAGGAGCCACACCAGCGTTAGCCATGTCCAGCCATGTTCTGGTGCTGATTATAACATGATCACTCCCTTGAAGGGCTTCCAATATCAGATTCGAACACGTCTTCACTTCAGCTGTCACTTAGGCTATCACTGGCGTGGAACGGGAGACTCCTCATGAACTCACTGAACTGCTCATTGCTAAAGACCTAGAACGGTCCCTAGGTGGTTGGGAAACAAACCTCTCTCTGCTCCTCACCCCCGCTACTAGGACCGAGTTCAGCGTTAACTCACCTTCACTGACCACCTAAGAGTGATTCCAAGTGGAATTCTCACTTTGAAGGCAAGGAAACCTGTCACGGAAGGACTTGCTCAAAGTCACAGAAATCAGTAAGTGTCAGAGCCAGGACCCAAACCTAGACCTCTTACTCCAGGTGCTTTTCTCTTTTTAATCATTCCACGTTGCTTTCCAGAAAAATCAACTAACTCTGTGCTTCTCTAGTAAACTTCATGTTCAAGACCCCTGACCACTTTGAATTTAGAAAAATGCCTATCAGTTGGACCAGGACCCACTCTATAAGCTCATCTCTGTTTCTATTACTTTCTGAGAAAGTATACAGTATTTGAAATATATATTTATAGGAAGACGGTGGATGGATGGATGGATAGATAGAATGGATGAATAGACTTTGAATCAAGTTTTGTTCTTAGCTCCTCCATCAAACCTTGTGACCTTGGAAAACAGTCATTTAAATAGTTTCCTTTTCCATAAAATGGCCTAGTCAAAGCCTCTCCCACAGGACTATTGTGAGTAAACCATCTCTAATGATGCCTGGCGTACTCATAGACTCACTATTATCCTGTTTTAAAACTGCCTTAGGATTGTGTCCAAATTCCTCAGAAAGGACCTAACTCAAACATCATTTGAAACATTCAGAACGTCTGTTTTTGACATCATGTTGCCCCGAGGTTTGACAGCCTGGTACCTGTAGCGTCCCACCCAAGAACATTTCCTTCGAAACAGGTTCTTGTTACAGAAACAGCCCTGGTTTTAAATGTATTCCCTCCCCTCATAAAAATGCCCCAGGCAGTTAAAACTATTCTGCTTCAAATATTTAATTAATACCTTCACAGGAGTCTGGTCCTTATTAAAGACTCTTGGGGATCATGTCTTAGGGGCAATGCTTTGTTCTAAGCAGCTCTATGTGTTACAGATAAAATAAAGTGCTGGAATGTGCTTTCCATTAAAAGCAGGGGAGCTTGCCTGCCCGCTGCTGGAAGCCCCTTTGTCATCGGAGTGACACATTAAGGCGTAATCCAAGTACAACACACAAATACAAACAGTGTAAATCCTCCCACTTAGTAAAAAGAGTCCCAGTAAAACCACAAGAAAGGTCTGGTCATTAGCTGAGGGGATTAAAAACTGGATGAGCATTTCCTTTACCTCATCTTCCCACTGACGAGGCCACAAAGGCAGCCTGCTCTGTCCCCTCCAGCAGCTTCTGGGCCTCTCAGCCTGGCGCAGGTGAGGGCGCCTGGGTCAGCCACCCTGCCTTTCCAGGCAGCGAACGCCTATAGCCACCTTTGCCTGGGTGTTGGAGACTGGCAAATGCCTGTTTGCAGTTGGTGTTCGGGAAGTAAAATTATTTTTTCTGATTATAAAGACAGTGTAGGCTCAATGGTGAAAACTTTTGGATCCAGAAGAAAATATGACAAAGAAGAGAAAGAATTCATGAGGGCCCCGCCTCGAGGTGACGGACGCACTTCCCTCCTTCCACGTGTGTGGCTTCACGAACTATTACCGCACTTTATTGCCTACCTCTTCTCTAAGGCTACACTCTGAGTGGTGCCTCTGTCATTTGTTTTTAATCACCGAGGAGGGTATGGCTGTGGGGCTAGAGCAACGCGAATATACAACCAATTACTCCTCAATGATGATAAACACTGAGGTTCTCTGAGATTTTCACAGTTGTAAGCAATGCAGTGAGGGCATCGTAACACATCAGTCTTCTCCAGTTTTTGAGTTATTTCCTTCAGATAGACTCCCCAAGAGGGAATAACTGAATCAAAGTCTATACTGAATCAATATATTTAACATATTGATGTATTTTACTAAACTGATCTCTCAGAAGGCTGGGTATATTCCTATACCTACGTGAGACTATCTATCTTACCACACGTTTTTTCATTGTTACTAAAATATAGCTATAGCTACTTCTTTTTCTTAAGCAGAAAACCGTCACGAGGCTGCTGCCCCTTTCCATGACCATCAGAGCACAGCCACCCCCTCTCTCCTTGACTTCCCTTTACATGAAAAGGGGTCCAGGGAAATGGCCGCGGAGGCCCCCACAAGAAGGGCACGCCCTCCTCCCACCCGAACAGGAAGGGAACACGGAGGGTCTTTTGCAAAATCTAATATGGTTGAAAACAGGGATTTAAACTTTGGCCCCTGTACTGCTGCCAAGATCTTGTAAGAGTTTGTTTGTTTTTTCCCACTTTTTCCTTTGATAATCAACAAATTTAATGCCTTCATTTAAAATCCCACCAGTCTGTTCCCTTTCCCAGGAGCAGAGTGAAGTAATCTAGTTCCCACGTTCTAACAGCATGGGTCGGGGGCCACTAAAGACGACAGCCCCCAGCCCGCAGAGCCCGCCGCTCAAACAACTGGAGGTTTGCTAAAACAATCAAGCAAAAGAACGTTTGCAACGGAGCCTTGGAGAGCTTCCAACACTTAGCTGCCTGGTTACTCCTTCCTACAAGAGTTGGTCTTTCTACCATCTGACTGTAGCCATATTTTGAAATACGATTGAGCTTTGCTATCTGAAGAATCTATTTTCTCCTTATTAGAGACACAGGCAGTGCTTTTCAGGGTTGGTGAGGGGGACCTCCTGGCATAATGTCACAGTGCCCAGGTCTTTGAGTCCTACCTGAAGCTAATGCAGAGGAGATGGGGAGGGGGCTCTCAGCTCGAGGTGCGCTGAGCATGCTCTGCTTCGGGCGTTTGGGTGGAGCAAGACTTAGGAAGTGTCTTGAGTCTTACTCTCCCTAACTGACAGTGACCACACAAGATGTCCGTCCCCAAGTCAGCTGAGACCTCAGATACATTTCCTGACATGGCTACACAACAGTTTCAGGTAGGAATATCTTCATTTTGGGTTTTACACTTAGTGACTTTGAAATATCTGAGTAAAGAGCCTGGCTTCAGTTTTCACTCAGGAGGCCTGGCTTGGACTTGCTGCGGCCTCACACTGGCCTCTCCGCTGAAGTGACCCGCGAGTTAACGATCCCACCCTGGATGCTGGCTCCACCCCCAGGCGCGGCACACGCCCTGCAGGGTGTTCTGCAGATATCTGAAGCTTGAAGCTCGGAGGGAAGCAATGGTCTGGCTCGAGTGCTCTTTTATGAAGGCAAAAGAAGGTATTTACAAAGAGTTAACGGTGCTAAATACATTTCACACTTGTTTTAAGTTTTTAAAAAATATAGAGATACAGAGAAGAATTTTCAAAAAAATTCTCACCAGACAAATAATCCTCATTGATATTTTACATAAAATACATGGTTACATTTAGAAAGTTTAGCTCATTCAGAAAGGTACAAAGTTAAAAGTGTGAAAACAAAGCAATGCCTGATTTGCCCATCAGAAAAATGTAAAACTCATTATATACTTATTCTTATAAATTATCCCTTTAAGTGTGTACATTTTGAATTATACTAGGTTTTGAGGAACACAATCCTTAAATAAAACGAGACAGCCTCAACGGTTTTTATCCTTTTATTGCACAGAGGAAGAAACCAAGTTAAAGAGAGAAGTCTCACTAAAGTCTCAGAGAAACTAAGCAGCAGAGGAAAGATGTGGGCTCAGGTGTGATCCCGGGGCCCCATGTCCAGCTCCTCGCAGCCCACTGAGTCACCGCAGTAACTGACCAGACCCTCTGTTGCCACAGCCAGCGTCCGCCAGCCCACACTGCGCCCCACAGTTACGCCACATCCCCACTCCCATAGCTTGCACGACTCTCTACTTCACACACCCTCATGGGGGAGCACACTGGGTGTGGGTGTGGAAAACGCCATAGAGAAGACGTGTAAGAAAGTGGGCTTCATCAGGCAGGGCGATACCATTTGAATAGTGACAGAAGAGTCTGTGTAGGCAATGACCTGTCTTTGTAAGGGACACAGGATCATAGCAATTAACATCTTAACAAGACTTAGGCCAGGGGGTGGCAATAATAGCTATCACTTTTTGCCTTATGCCCTTTTTGAAGTGAGGTCTGAATAAGTAAATAAAAATAAAATCATTATCAATGATTTCTGTATCCATGGTGTAGCAGGCCCTGAGCTGTTCTACACGCATCCACATATCTAAGCACGTAACTCTGAGGTGGAAACCACTACCCCAATACGAGGTGGGGCAAAAGTAACTTTACAGTTGTGAGTGTGCGAAACACAGAGTTTATTCTTGTATTACTATTTATTAATTATTGTATTATTTTCCATACAAGCAACCGTAAACTTACTTTTGTCCCACCCTGTATGCAGATGAGGACATCGAGACGCATGGGTGTTGAGCAAACTCTCCAAGGCCGGTGGCTGCTGGGGCTAGTTTGCCAGGGCTGCCCAAACAAAGTACCAGAGACTGGGCGGCTTACACAACAGACATTTGTTTTCTTAAGTCCTGGAGGCTGGAAGTCTGAGGCCAAGGTGCTGGCAGGGTTGGTTTCCTCTGAGGCCTCACTCCTTGGCTTGTAGATGGCCAGCTTCCCCTATGTCTTCCTGGGGCCGTCCCTCAGTGCCTCTCTGTGTCCTAATGTCCTCTGCTTATAAACTCACCAATCGTATTAGACCCAGGATCATTTTAATAACCTCATTCTAAGTTAATTACCACTTAAAAGACCCTATCTCCAAAACAGCCACATTCTGAGGTGCTGGGGGAGACCCAATTCAGCCCCCAGCAAGTGGATGAGTGATCTGACCCTAATCGGTGATGCCAAAAGCTGGTACTATTTCTGCTCCTGTATGTGGCCTCAGGATTCAGAAAGTTTCTTTACCTCCTTGGGCCGATGTCAGCAGAATTTAGGAAACCAAAAATTGACACTATCTATTTATAATTACTATAGCTCTTTTAACCACAGTGAACAAAAATACTCAAGGCCCAGGGCACACCAATTGATTTGTTTCTACTGCAGGCAAAGGCAAGACGGTGGTGCCTTTGTATCGTCCTATTGTTTACTTTCCCCTCCAAAGGCTCCACAATACAAAAAGTCCTAAAGACATTTACTAACCCAAGGTCCAGACGTAGTGGCACATGCCTGGCTGGAATCAAGATTCATCTCTACGTCCTGCCTGAGGACCCTTGGGGGCAGTTACCAGCACAGAGCCAGCCATGTGAGGGTCCACAGACCCTCGCATGGACTTTTTTTCCAAAGGGCCCTTTTTGAAAAAGAGAGAGAAAGAGATTGGGAAATGTAAAAGAAATGTGTAAGACATACTAGCACTGAAATGAGATTTTCTTCCAAATTAATTGGAAAGCTGAAATAAACTTAGAGGGAATAACTGTCTCACCGTGCGATCAACGTTCGGCAGCTCTTTGTTCTACCTAAAACCAGTCCTAGCCGCATTGTGCTTTCAAACGGCTGCTTTCTGCTTTCAAAGCCCTCTAGCAACAACCTTCTGATATAAGCAGACGTTTTAGTGCAGATATTTTGCACTTTTTTTTCTAAATGGAGAAAATTCCAGCAAATCATAGGCACGCTTAGAAACACCTAACCCCCAGGCAAGTCTCTGCCTTGGAGTTCAGAGTCGGACCACTGCACTTGGGGTCCAGGAATGCGATCCAAACCAGGGGGAGGGGAGGGGGGCAGGAAACACTTACTGCTAAAGAGATGGCTTTTCTATACTTGGCTCAGCCCTTTTATTGGTCTTGAGCCAAGTGCTACACAACTGGAAACCAAACCTGGGTTCAGACACGCATGCTAGACCCACGTTTCCGGGACCGAGTCTCTGCCCAGGCTGCAGAGGCTGCTGGGATAGCAGCCGTTTTCCCGGGGAAGGGGGCGCTACTCACTGATCTCTTTACTCAGCTGTGGCAATTGATTTGACCCCAAGTTTGACCAGGTCCTTCCTTTCCTGCTTTTGTTTTGCAAATAGTTAACCCAGTTCTCAAATCAGGGAACCTTCTGAACCCTGGATCTTATGGGATTTCTCCTCCCTCCAATCTCCTGGGAGCTTGGTAGAAATGCAGACTCCCAACACTCCACCCTCCACATCCCTCTTGACCTCCAGATCAATGGACTCAGATTCTGTAGATTAACAAATTCTCGAGGTGGTTTGAATGCACATTGCATTTCAAGAAACACTTCTTAAAGGCTGTAGCCAGGAGGTCACCCTGGACTTCAGGCCATGGATATTTTCAGCTGTGTGGCCCTCAAACTCAGAGCTGGGAACTGGCACTCTGAATGTTGCAACTGTTATGAGCATGGCTCTCATCCAGGATTCCCTTCTTACGCAGCTCTGGATCTTGAGCAAGTCACTCAGCCTCTCCGGGTCCCTGTTGACTCACCCATAAAAGAAGAAAAACAAAATCTACCTCCCAGTGGTCTTGGGAGCAGTCCAAGGGAATGCCTGCAGAGCGCTCTCTCAGTGCCTGGCCCACAGTGAAGGCTCAGTCAAGGTGTGCATTGAGCACTCAGAGTATCTAGGATCTGCTCCAGGACTACAGCACTGAACAGGACAGATGGGGTCCTGCTCTTATGGGGATTATATTCAAGGAGCAAGACAGAAGAAATAATTAAGACTGTCATTCAGTAACAATAGGACGCAGAACAAAATGAATCTCATCAGAGAGTAATGGGAGTGAGAAGAGGCACCATTAAGGGTGGTCAGGCATGGTGTGTGTAAGGAAATGGCATTCAAGCCAAGACACAAGTTGCAGAAAAGGGTGGCCAGGTAGATGTCTGGAGGCAGAGCGTACAGAGGTCCTGAAGGGCCAGAGGTCCTCAGAGGTCCGGAGCATTCAGAGCATTCTGGAGGCGAAAGGGAGGGCCGGAGGTCTGGACAGAGGGTGCACTAGGCAGAGAGGCAAAGGTTCTGATCTAGGACAAGCTTCAGACAACAGAAAAAGACTCCAGCTGGCTGGAGTGTAGGTGCTGTAAGATGAGGCTGCAGAGGCTTCATTTCTAATCCCATCACTATCTCCTGAGACTTCATCCTTCAGCTCTGCAAGCATCCCTGCCCTCCCATTGACTCTATTCAGAAAGTATTCACACTTGTTCACAAGACAGATGGTGGAGAGGCCTGGAGACCAAGTGTGCTCCTTTCCCAGTGTCCAGCTGCACAGGCATCCACCTGCCTGAGTTCCTAGTGGGAAAGAGGCACAGCAGCCCCAACGCCAAGTGCTTCAGAGAGGGAAGTGAGGCTCACCTAGGCAGAGAGCCCTGAGTGTTCTGGCTGGAGGGAGCTGACATCTCTGGGGTGGGAGGAGTTTTCTGCTCCTGTCACAGATAAGACAAAGGTGCCAGGTGCTATGAGTCAGGGCCAAAGCAATCAGAAAAGCAGACAGAGTTTTCACCAAACTGAGGGTGTTAGTTGTGAGCCAGATGTGGTAGTCCAACGTTGCCTCACATGTGTCAGCCAGAATTGAAGGAAGTCTGGGGCAAAGCGTAAAACAAGTAGGCTGCTTCAGAGGCTTAAGCCTCACCTGTGACATCACACCGGGTTATGCATTCAAAATCACCATTTACGAATAAGCGATGCCCTCTCCACCCTCGATCCTAATAACGCTGGGAGGAAGCACATCTTACCATCCCTATTTGCAATGAGTTCCAGTGCTCAGAAAAGTCACAGCCAGGACTGGTGGAAACGGGACTCAAAAGCAGATCTTCGGGCCCTGACCAGGGAGCTCTCCAGTGGACCAGCCATTGCCAAGGGCAGCACACCTGTTTCCCCCACAAACTTCCTTTCAAGATAATCTTTCTCCCATCTTTCCAGCCTCCTTCCTGCCCCCTCCCACTCTTGCCATTGCTAATTTTGGCTTATGCTGTCCTTGATATCTTCATTTTGTCCAAAGCACAATCCAGGATAATCTCCCTAATTAAGATCAATTAGCACCTTAATTCCCTTTTGCCATGTAACCGAACAAAGTCTTAGTTTCTGGGAATTAGGATGTGGACATCTTTTGGTGCGCAAGGGAATTATTCAGCCTACCACATTCAGTCTTCCTAAGTAACCATTTCTTGGCAAAACGTTACACCACGGGAGATTTATTGGCACACTTGATAAATCACCACTATCATCACCACCTTCACGCCTCCAAACACTCAGCCAGGTGTTTCTAGTTTGGGGTGATTTAATCCTCAAGAATCTTTAATTTTGTATACTCTATTGGCTCGATTCTTTAAAAAAAAATAAAAAGCTCCCACATGGAAAGGAAGAAGTCCCCAGACCCACCCCATCCCCTCCCAAACGTTAAGACCTAGAGAAAGTTTAAATTCCACTGTGGGTGCAGCGCAAACCTGAAAGGTTCAGTTCCAGAAGAAAAATGCCCTGAGAACATCTCTGCTGGGGGAAGGGGAGCCATTTCACAGTCTTAATTAGAACCTGCCTTCCTCTGACAATCAACCCAGACAATGTTTATGGCTACGCCGTCCTGCGCAGTGTGTCAGCGGCTCACCTCCTCCCAAGTGGGGCCGTTTGTTGTGAAGGATGCCTGAGAGGCCGCACAAATACATTCAACTAGTTGCTTTGCTAATTACATCACACATACCAGAGTTACCAGGGCTGGCTGAATCTAATTACTGCAAAGGCATCCACCCTGAGATTCCCAGCACGCCCGGAGAGATGTTTTAAAGATCTCAAGCTTTGGGAGAAAGGCTGTAATGGAGTCTGGCCACATGGTTCTGTTGGTCCGGGGTAATATAAACACAAGGCAGGGCTATGTGTGTCTGATTCTTTCTGCTGTAAACTCTTCAAGGGGCCATAAGGCACAGAATGTGCCTTCCATATCAGATGGCTCCTTTAGAGAATTCTGTGCTAACAGCACTGATATTCCAGGTCTTTGGATGCCAAGGGAAAATTCAAGACTCTCACCTGCTTCTTCAGTTCCATAGAACCTGACTGAGCACCGGCCTTTGTGGAGAGCCCTGGGGGGTGTGGGCGGAACCGAGGCCGACGAGACAAGCTCAGTGCAGGCCAGCGTATGGGTGTCTCATGCAGCCTGATGGTCTGGTGACACTTCAAATAAATACTCTTTACCTATTTTTGATATTTATTAATATTTGGTGGGGATGTGGAGAAAATGATTCCATAATCATGTATACCAAAGTAAATTCACTTACTTTACCTCCATTTGCTAAAATAAAAGGTTCAAAAAATGTTTGCTCTTTTCCAGAGATTTTGTTTTCTTCCCAGTTTCAAATTGTGATTTGTTTTCAAATCAGACAACTTCTTAGGCAGAGGGACATAGTGAAGAGTTTTGAATTCAGGCAATAAAACATGATTCACTCATTGCCAACAAACAGCACCCTACCAGCATCATGTGCTTTCAGAATTGTGGCCGGCAGCTCAGGCCACTGCCCCCAGGCAGTGTGGCCATTGGTTCACTATGAAAATCGCACGTGCTTGTCACAAGAACTCTCAGCAAAGTTAAGTGGACCCTGGAGAGAGACGCTTCGTGCTTTCATCCCCGGACACTGTCTGTGGAGCAGAAGAGAAGGAACTCATCCCCAGCTCGTCATTCACGTGAGGAGTCTTATCAGACAGCTAAGTTCATTGACACGAGACTTATTTTTTATTTTATTCACTCCTATTCACATGGAGTTTGCATTTTACTGAGGTGTAACTAGGGAGATATGATAAAGAAAGAGGAAGAGCACTGGCTATTCAAGAGCTCAGTAAACACGATGCCTCGTGACTATGGAATGGGGAGCTGATTTGGAGTTTTACCTGTAAATGAGCTGAGATCTGATTGGTGAGAAGGAGCTACCCAAAGAAAACCCTGGGGAGAAGCAGTCCTGGCAGAGGCAATAGCAAACGGCTAAGCGCACCAGAGGGAGGAGCAGACTGAAGCCTTGGGGGGGCCACGCAGAGCGAGCCTGGGTGACAGGGAAATGAAAGGCGGGAAGTGGGCAGAGAACAGATTTTACAGGCTATGATAAGGAGATTAGATTTTGTTCTAAATATGATGGGAAATGATAAAAGGGTTTAATGAAGGGAGTGACAGGATCTGATTCACCCTTTTAAGAGATCATGACAGTTCCTGTGTGGAGAATGGATTATTGTGGGGAAAAGAGTAGAAACGGGATGAACTCTTAGGGCACGTTGCAGTAGCCCAAGCCAAAAATACAGGCAGCTTGGACTATGACTACAATCGCGCAGCTGGCGTGGTGAGAAGTAGTAGGAACTAGGATGTGTTTTGGACTTGCTTGCTGATGGGACAGGGTAAGATGTGGGAAAGAAAGGAGTCAAGGGCAATTCCTTTCCCAGTGAGGACATCTGTCAGGGGAAGGTGATCAGCAAACAGATTTGGAGGCACAAGGAATCAAGAGTTCTGTTTCAGACGCGACACAGGTGGTGCTGTGGCCTGAATTTGTACACATCGAGCTGGCAGTTGCATGCACTTGCTCAAAGGACAGGTCAGAGCGGGAGATGTCAATCCGAGATCATTCCCTGTAGGCAGTTTTTAAAGCAAGGGGCCAACAAAAGAGTGTAGACAGAGATTAAGCCCACGAATGCATTCGTGTCCTTCATTGGATCAGTGCTTCCAAAAACTGCTTGGCAGGTCCACTCTTTACCAACCTCTGAACAGAGTGCCTGCCCCAGGAGAGCTCACAGCCCACAGAAAGACAGGCAGATGGTTACAAAACAGTGTGTTATGTGTTATATGTCATGAAACGATGGGCTGGCATTGCTGGAAAACAGAGTAGAGGATGACTCACAGCCTGGGTCACAGGAAGACTCCACGCTAAAGATGGTGTTTGACAAGGGCCGTGAAGGTTAAGGTTTGCCGAGGAGAGGAAACAACATGTACAGGCATGGAGGTGGTATCACTGAAGTTCCAGGAAACAAAATACTTGTATACATCTCATTCCAAAAGCTCAGGCCGTGCTTAACAGAAAGACTTGAAAAACATTCCCATTAAAATCAACAACAAGGCAAGGACGTCCATATTTACTATTACCTTTTAGCATCTGTCTGGAGATATAAGCAAACAGAATTAGAGAAAACAAGGAACTCACTAGTTCAAAACCTGCCAAGCCCTGAAGCCTATGGTTCAGTTGGTTGGAAATCATCCCACAAAGTTAAAGTTCACCAGTTTGATTCCCAGTCAGGACACATTGCTGGGTTGTGGGGTTAGGTCCCAGATGGGGTGCTTACAAGAGGCAACTGACTGATGTTTCTCTCTCACACTGATGTTCCTCTCCATCTCTTTGTCTCTCCCTTCCCCTCTCTCTAAAAATAAAGAAATAAAATCTTAAAAAAGAAAAAAGAACTTGCCAAGAGGTTATCAGTAAAGGTAGATGATATTATCATGTATCTAATGGGAAAAAATAAAATAACTAATAGGAAAAATATTAAGATGAATAAGGAAATTCAAAAAGTTAGCAATAAACAAAATTAATACTAAAAAATCAATAGCCTTAGATAAGGAACAATGATCAGTTGTAAAGAACAGTAGAAGAAAAGATCTTATTTACAGAAACCTAAAGAATAAAATAACTAGAAACAACCTAAAATTTACTTACAAAAATATATTACTTTTTTTCACTAAACAAATTTTAAATTTTATATAGCAACAAGAATACCTAGAAAATTATGGGGGGGAAAAAAAAAGCAAGAAAGGCAGATGGATTTGACCAGCTGGTATTACATAAAGCAAGTGCCATTAAAACATCATGGTACTGATTTTAAAAATAAAATCCAGAAATAAACTCCAAAACCATGTGAGAATGTATAATATGATAAAGGTGGCATTTTATCTCAGTCGCTGAAAAAGACATAATTGAGCAAATGGTGCTGAGACAACTACGTAGCCCTCTAGGAAAAAAATTAAGCTGGATTACTAAATTTACTCATCAGACAAAAGCAAATTCTAGTTAGGGGGAAGTCACTAAAAAAACTAAGAATTATTTTATAATCTTAGAAAGAGAAAAATCTAAGTATGAGAGAAGGGAAATCCCAGAAGCTATAAATAATAAAATTGGTAAATACAAATATATAAAAATAAAAAATTGTGTATAATAAACAACACGCACACACACCGAAACCAACAGACAATGGCCACACACTAAGGAAAACACTTGGACCATGTGTGACAGAGGACTGATTCTCTAAATACATACAAACAGCATCAAGCAATTCTAAAAAGACCAAAACCATAACGGGAAAAAATGGGCAAAGGACCTGCACGGCAGTACAAGCACACACATTCAACAAATAGATTTAAAACACTTAAAAAGGTATTTAAGAGAAAGCAAATAAACCGCATTTCTTACATTCTAAATTGGCAAACATCAAACACTTGGAAGAAGCCCTCCTGGAGAGAGATAGGGAACCGCCACTCACCTGTATTATCCCCAGTGCAACAGTATCGATGCGACCTGAGTGCAGGGCAAGTCAAAGACGCACGTGAACATATATAACACGTACACACCCTTCTACCCTGTCATTGCCCTTCTGAGAATTTATCCTAATGATAGACTGGCTCATGTGCACCAGGTTATCGCCACAAAGACATTCTTGCAGCACTGTTGGTATCAGCAAATAACCTAGGTGATCATCAGTAAAAGACTGGTTTAATAGATAAACATTTACGATGTTTCAACAGAAGCCATTCAAAGAAGATATGCTCTGTCTGTACCAATATGGAACCACTACCAAGATATAGTGTTAAAAAGGTTTAGAGTAAAGCAAGAATAATCTACCATGTCTGTGCAAACAAAAGAAGGATGCATGCATTTATGCTTTGCCTGTAAGAGGCCAGTAACGGGCTGTCTTTAGGGAGGGGAACAGGGTGGCAGGAACAGGGCTGAGAAAGAGACTTACTTGCACTCCATACTCTAAGTTTTGAATCACTTGCATGCATACTCTCTTAAAAACTAATTAAGTAGCATAAAGATGAAGACAGTAGTCATTTTACCTTGTTAATCAAGATTTAGAGTGTGTGGGGTGGGAAACAGAGATAAAACTGAGTAACAAAATCTATTTTGTGGAATTGTGAACATTAGAGAGAAAGTTCTTAACACTTAGCAGAGTGCCTGGCCCATTTTAGATGTCCAATAAATGTTAGCTATTATTACCCACTGATTACATAACAGAATCACACATCATTTAGTGAGGCGGGAGGTTTGCTTTTGCAGGTTTAACTAGGGTAGAGCAAATTCTCCAGTTACTCTTTTGGTGCTGCACGTCCAGATGGCGGCGTCTGGTGAGAGCCAGCTGGAGTCCCGGGAGGCCCAGCTGTGAGGTAGAGCCGGGCTTGGCCTCCAGCCACATTTCATATCCCAGCCTCCACGCAGAGGGCATCCAACCCAGAACACACCTTTCTTACTAGGCAAGTGGACCTTGTGGTGAACAACCTGTCCATCCCCTCAGCACTAGAAAATTCCCCTGACCTACAGGGGTGCGCGCTTCTGCCTCTTGAACACAGCTGATTGGATAAGGTGTGGACACCTGACTCAAGCTGAGCCAATCAGATTTTCTTCTTTGTGAATATGGCACTTGAACCAAAGGAGAATGAAGTCAGTCTCTCTATGTGGCTAGGAGAATAATGTTACACATGGGAGCTGTAGGTTAGAAGAAAAATCTGAACAAAAAGGGAAACAGAGGACTTCCAGTTTCTGGTTCCAATCCCTTCCATAGGCATAGTTACATGAGTGTCTTTGTAGTTTGTCAGATGTCTCTGGATTCTTAGAATTCATGTCCACTGTCCCCCCTTTATTATTTTTTTCCTTAAGTTAGATGAATTAGTTTCTGGGGTTTTGCAATGAAAACATCCAAACCAATACAGACACTGGAAACGGTAAATCCCAACCTCCCATTAAGAGAACAGAGGAACATTGGGTGAGACTCAAACAACCACTATCCACTTGGAGATCAGCTTGGTTCACGGATTCGCTCTCCCCCAGGGAAGCCAGGGGAAGTGTGTCTGTTTGGGTGGGCAGTGGAGTTAGCACTGCTTACCATGGTTGTGGAGAGCAGGAAAGGAGAGCCAGACATAAGGGGCTTCCCCAAGAATCTCCTGTGGCTGTCCTGCTTGTTTCCTAAGACTGTCAAAGCAAAGTGCCACAAACTGTGTGGCTTAAAACAACAGAGATTTAACGTCTCACAAGTTTGGAGGCTTGAAGTCTGAAATCAATGTCAACAGAGCCATTCTCTTTTTTCTTTTCTTTTTTTAAAATTGTTGTTCAAGTACAGTTGTCTCCATTTTCCTGCCACACTTTCCCCTGCCCCACCTGCCCACACCTTCCACCTCAATCCTTCCCCCTCCGGCTTTGTCCATGGGCCCTTTATACGTGTTCCTTGATGACCCTTCCCCTTCTTTCCCCCATTATCCCTCTCCTGCATCCCCTCTGGTTACTGTCAGTTGGTTCTTTATTTTACAATGTCTCTGGTTGTATTTTGCTTGCTTGTTTGTTTTGTTGATTAGGTTCCACTTATTGGTGAGATCATATGGTATTTGTCTTTCACTGCCTGGCTTATTTCACTTAGCATAATGCTCTCCAGATCCATCCATGCTGTTGCAAAGGGTGAGAGTTCCTTCTTTCTTTCTGCTGCATAGAATTCCATTGTGTACATGTACCACAGTTTTTGTATCCACTCATTTGCTGATGGGCACTTAGGTTGCTTCCGACACTTGGCTATTGTAAATAACGCTGCTATGAACATTGGGGTGCATAGGTTCTTCAGAATTGGTGTTTCAGGTTTCTTAGGATATAATCCCAGCAGTGGAATTGCTGGGTCAAAAGGCAGTTCCACTTTTAGTTTTTTGAGGAAATCCCATACTGTTTTCCACAGTGGCTGCACCAGTCTGCATTCCCACCAACAGTGCACTAACTAGGGTTCCCTTTTCTCCACAACTTCACCAGCACTTATCGTTCGTCAATTTGTTATAATGGCCATTCTGACTGGTGTGAAGTGGTATCTTGTTGTGGTTTTAATTTGCATCTTTCTGATGGCTAGTGATGCTGAACATCCTTTCAGTGTCTCTGTGCTCTCTATAGGTCCTCTTCCATTCTCTTTTGAAGCCTGTGAGGGAGAACCCTTCCTCGCCTCTTCCTAGCCTCTATTGGTGGCCGTCAATCCTTGGCGTGCCGTGGCTTGCAGCGGCATCCCTGCAGTCTCTGCCTCTGCCGGCACATGATGATCTCCTTGTGGGTCCCTGTCTCCACGTGGTGTTCCCCTGTGAGCATCTGTGTCCAAATTTCCCCCTTCTTATAAGGACACCAGTCATTGGATTAAGGCTCACCTTAATGACCTTATCTTAATTGGATTACACCTACAAAGGTCTTATTTCCAAATAAGGTCACAGCCACAAGTATAGAATGCAGGATCAGGACTTTGACATATCTTTGGGGGAACACGGTTGAACCTATAGTAGTTGTCAATAAGACAAGAACTACTGCCACTCACTGTGTTGGTTATTGTCCATTTGTTGATGGAAACAAACCTTATGAGAGTTTAAAGCAGAGGGGATTCCATGGAAATGCAGGTTATAGAAAAGGCTGAGATGCCAAACAGGCATCTTTGAACAACCCAAGAGATTAACAAAAACAGAAAGCTTCTGCAAATGGAAGGACAAAGTGAGGGCAGTGTTAGGGAAAAGTGGGGACCTGGATCACTCTCGAAGTGGAGGAGAGAACCCAGGTGGCTCTGTCCTGAGGAAGCTAGAGCTGCAGAGGATAAGAGAAGGCGGGGAGAAATAACTGGACCTCCTCCTCTTCCCGTCCTCTAAGCTCCGATCAAGGCCTCCACTGGCCAGGTATCTAGCTGAGAGCAGAACCTGCAGGACAGGCTCCTTGTCACAGAGAGAAAGCAGGACAGGAAAAGGAGTGGCGTGAGGACTAGCCACCCAGACTGGCCCCCTCACTGTGCACCAGGCTGCTAACATATGTCTCGCAACAACTTGGGAGGTAGGGCTTCTTGTCCTAACTTCACATACCGCGTGCTGAGACTCTTAGAATTAGAGTAGCTCACTCCATCCAAACTGCCAGCTCCAGCCCCATTCTTCTTGGGTTTGCTCATGAGGTTGTCATAGGACCTGGTTACTTCCCCTCAAGTATTGCAGGTTCCACACCAATTCCTTCTCTCCTTTTTCTGCACCGCTCCCAATGAGACACCACCTGAACAAACCAACTCAAGGAGAAACCCTTCTGTGAGGAAGGGGACAGAGCAAACCACCAGCGAACCACCTTTGCTATTTCCTTTCTCTTCTCTTGCCTTCTGGGCTTTTTCTTCTCCACTGGTCTGCTCACTCTCTCTAACTCTGTACCAGACCTTCAAAGATCTGAACCTGCTTCCCCTGGCTAAAACCTTCTTTTATCCTTGAGGTGTGATCCCAGCCATGACTTCGTGAGGAGGCCTACTCCCCTCAGCGCAGCCTGTTCCATGCCCCTGGTCTGGGGACAGTTCCTCTTTCACAATCTGCATGCGGTACGTGGTTGGGGGCCTGGTGAGGTAGCCCATGGAACTATTCGTGTATGGCCGTTCTTTCTTTATTTTTTATTTCTTCATTTCAACTTGGTTCCAGCGTTCATATTCCTTTGCTGTGAGAAGAGTAGATAGAGGGGATAGAGGAGAGGAGACAGGAGGTAAAGGTGCTGCTCTTTATGCAAAACGTTGAGGGAGAGAGCCGTGCCTGCCAGGCGGCAGGGAGAGAGGAGCGGCTCCCGGGGAGTGGGGAGGCAGAGGACTGCGGGCAGATGCTGAGTTTGGTGGAAACCAAACAGAAGTACCCTTCTGTGTCCCCCAAGCACATTTTCCCAAAATTCAGCTTTTTAAAACAATTTTAAGTCATGTATTGGCATGGCTGCTCTTAACAACAACAACAACAACAACAAGATGCCCTGGCTGGTGTGGCTCAGTGGGTTGGAACATCATCCTGCAGACCAAAGGGTCACTGGTTCAGTTCCGGATTGAAGCGTGTATGAGAAGGCAACAGATCAATGTTTCTCTCTCACATTCATGTCTCTCTCTCTCTCTCTCCTTCTGAAAGTGATGAAAAAAAAAAATGTCCTCAGGTGAGGATAAACAAAAAGTTAGAAGACAGCATAAAATACATTAAAAACTGGACAGTACCCACTCCCTTACCACCCAACCATGACTGAACCATGGCTACACCAAGAGCGGCTCAGGCCCTGTCCTGCAGAACCCCCCTCCCCATGCAGGGTAGTCCCTGTCTGTGTCTCAGAGTAAGGCCTGCTGCGTGACAGCACCCAGGGAGCTGTGAAAAGACCCCAGAGGGATGCTAAGGGGTGCACCTGGGGAGGCTGTCACTTAGTCATGGCCGTCCTGGCTCTGGCAGACACACGCCCACAGGTGGCATGGAGGCACAGAAGGTATGGAGGAATTACCTCCTTGCCCATGTAAGGCCTTAGGGACGGTGAAGCAGGGATGGCGGCAGCAGCTGTGATGGACTAGAAACTAGTGGCCTGAACCGTGTTTTCAGAATCTGCACAGAAGCCCTGGGCTTCCAGTTGCAAACCTAGGAGTTGGAATTTCCTGCTGCCCTGGCAGGATGAGAGCTGAAGTCAGCTTTGAGTTCAAGAAAATAAACAAAAGTGTATTTTTACACATGATTCATGGACTAAGGTTCATGCCCACTCCATTTGTTTTGTGTCTGACTTCCCTAAGTCCCGGACAGCCGAGACTGCCTTTACTCAAGGCCCAACACACAGTAAGTGCTCAGTCAATGTTTTCTGAATCAAGTGAGCAGGCAGTTTGGGGAGCTGAATCTTGGAAGAACACTTCTCTATTTCCTGCAGCCCTGTCCTGCATGCATCAGGCCCTGGAGGCATTGTTCCCGACTGTCCCCGAAACTCTGCTGACACAGGAGCAGACGTTGCCAAAACGCACAGACAGTTGCTGTCCAGGCAGGCATTCCCTCTGCGGCAAGGAACACCTCCGGAGCTGTCTACCATCTCGGGGCTCCTTGCCCATCTTTTGAATTTTCAAGTGCCCCAAGCTATTGTGAGTGCATTCTATGTTTATATTCCAAGCAGCTTGAATCTGTGCCTTGCAAAAATTCTAGCTGGAAAGTTAATTCATTCCTTTATGTCAAGGTAATTGCAATTTCACCCTAATCCTCTCTCGTCAAAGACATTTCTCCAATGCAGGGAGTTATCATTTACAAGAGACACTTCAAGGTGATTTAACAACAACACTTGCTATGAGTCACATTTTCCCTGTAGTCATCCACTTTTCAGCTCGGAAGAATAGGGTTTCAAGTACAGAAGAGACAAGGCATTTGGCTAGGCTCGCAGCCCACTTACATACTCTCAGCCAAGTGCACACCTTCAAGCAAAAAGAAAACCCTAGTGAGCACTTTTGATAACTAAGGTGCTAAATGTGTCTTTCAAAGCAATGCTATTTTTCTTGTTTGCTTTAGGGCAACCTATATTCATTTGGTGCTTTGAAACTTCTTAAGACATTCATGAATTTGCTAACTGTGGACAAAGAGAAAATTTATTATTGAGATCAATTTTCAGTTGAGCCAAACACTGTACTGGGGATTTGGATACAACAGCTCACAGACTTGTCTGCTAGCTGCCCTCACTGAGCTTAGAGTCTCCTGAGGAACAAAGGGCTCTCTGTCTCTTCCAGTCTCCCTGGCTCTCTCTCTGTCTCCACATCTCTATCTCCATCTGTATAATAAAGGAAATGGGGGTAGATTTTTCTCACCTCACTGCACAATAGGAGGAAGTGTGGACATGCTTCACAGTTTCTAGTTCTCATCTCACACTAGATCAGAAGGCAAAGAGAATTGGCTGAACTGTGGCTAAGCCTCAGGAGACCTGGGTTGGAATAGCCAGCAGGTGGTGCAATCCTGAAGACTATTCAGCGCCAGAGGGTAGAAGTCTTCTCCCATCAGCTACGCCTCTGGGCACACCATCAAATATTAGCCTCAACCCAAGAGGAAATCGAGCTGATGAAGAGAAGCCTCTGCGGAAACTGTCTTTGAAAGGCTTACCATAATATCTCTCCCCCATAGTATATAAACAAAATATATCTTTAAATCAAGACTAGGCAATTAGGACAAGATGACAACCTTGCCAAGTGCCACTTACTCCCTCCTGCAGTTGGAATTTTCTGAGCATGCCAGCACCGGTGTTACTTGCTGTAGGCAGATTTCCTACCTGTACTTATTTAAAAAAAACCCATACTGGCTACTCCTAATGGAGTTCTTAGCATGTCTCTTTCAACTGGATTTCTAAAACAAGGAACAATGTAATTGGCAGGTAACGACAGGTTAACAGGATTGTCTTAACAGATACTTGTGCATTTTCAGTTCAGACTTTCACCAGCCAAGATGTTCTATACAGAAGAAAACCAACATGTTAAGCCAAGCAGAGACTCCAAAACTCCAGAGAGCTGTAGCCCAGAATGGGAGTTGTGTTTGCATCTTAATTAGGAAAAAACATGCTACTCTCATAAGTAATGTGATGTTATATTTTGAATGTGGTCATTTAAAGTATAAAATTATTTAGAGTTTAGCCATCTTGAACCGTTTGTGAAATTAAATGGGATGGAAGTGGATCGAATGTTCAGAGACTGCCTGTGCAGCGCTTTTGAGCAGTTAGAGAAACGGAGCAATGGTAGCCATCGTCCTGTGGACAATCGTTTCTTCTTCCAGCATCTGGCTCTCCTTGGCTGAACCGAATCCTTTGCCTTAACAGAGAGTGTAAACTACCCACAGAAGAAACCTCATGTTTGGGACAGATTCCTCTGAAAACAGAGAACATTTGACCTGGGATCCCTACCCCAATCCCTTGTGAGTCTGATTGTCTGAGACCCTCAAGGGGTCCACACAGGCGCGGGAGTCACCTTTGCCTTCCAGGAGTTGGGAGACCCCCTCCCCGATGAGCTTCTTATGAGCTAATGATCCCACCTGAAACGCAAAACACTCCTCATGTGGTTTTAAGACAGAGACAAATGTTCAGCCAAGGTAATCACAAAGGGTTCTGTTAAGTGTGGGGTCCAGACTTAGGTGCAGCCAGGGCTGAGAACCACCGGCTGAGCTTAAAACAGTTGCCTTTCTTGACTAGAATGACTTGACTGTTTGGGTGAAGAGAACACCCTGCCTTCCTGATGAATGATGCACACACGTGCTCTGGCAGGTGCTTGTGTCCGCCAAGGATGGTGGCAAGACAGCTAGAGAATGACGACTCCGCGGTGGAGATGTGGTACTGCTGGCAGCAGGATGTGTGGGTCCCAGAGCAGGCGTCAGTGCCCACAGAGGAATGGGAAATCCAAGGCTAGACCTTTACTGTGACATACCAGTGTGAGATCCAAGAAGCACAGGAAGTGAGAAAGGGGACATAGCACTGAGCTGTCAGAAGGGAAAGGTTGGAATTGTTTGTATGTCTGTTTACACATTGCACACCCAGAGGGACTCACAGGGACAGGCCTTCATCCCAGGCTTGTCCCTGCCCCCAGTTCATTGGGTGGTTACCATTGTCAGTGGCTAGAGTTTGGTTCTGTGTATGAAAGGCTACTTGGAGGGGATAGTGACTGTTAGTTCAACTCAACAACCATGAATGTATATTCACTGGACATCAGGTACTGGGATTTCAAAACACTGGACATTGATGCAATACAGTGATCATGGAGCCACTATCAAAGCCACTCTGGAAAATCCAAGATGGTGGCTGAATTAGTGAGGGTTATCCAGAAAAAGAGAACCAATAGGCTATATAGAGAGAGGAAATTTATTCTGGGCATTGGCTAATGTGATTACGGAAGCTGAGATATGCCACGCTGTGCTTTCTACAAGCTGGAGAACCAGGAACGCCCGTGGTATGACTAGGGCTGAGTCCAAAGGCTTGAGACAAGGAGCTCTGATGTCCGATGCCCAAGGACAGGAGAAGATGGAAGCCCCAGCTCAATAAGAGATAATTTGGCCTTCTTCTGACTTAATATTCTATTCTGGTCCTCAGTGGATTGGGTAATGCCCACCACGTTGACAAAGGTGGATCTCTTTACTTAGTCTACTGACACAAATGCCCATCTCTTCCAAAAGTATCCTCACAGACAAACCCAGAAATAACGTGTTGCCAGCTAACTGGGTGTCATTTAGCTCAGTCAAGTGGGCTAATTGAATGAACCCTCATACTCACTGTACTTCAGTTCCATAGAGAGGTGCATTACATGATCAAAGCTTTAGGCTCAAAGCCTGTGCTCACGCTTATGCTACTCGCTTATGATATTTTGCAGAAACTAGTTCTGCCATATGCTAGAGATTTACCCGTATTAGGTTTTCGCCTGCATGAGACGTGATACTTGGTTTTAACTTGGTAAAGAACTCTCTCACTCAGGCTTTCTCTCCAAATCTCCTTTCCACTCCCTTCGCGTGCCAAAGGCCTAATGTGCACAGTGCTGTGGTCACATCCTGTGCTCTTCAGCATCCCGCCTGGATTCTTAGCCATGGCACTGTTTGCTTTAACCCAGCCATACTGCTGGCCAAAGGATGATCGACAATATTTGGGGACATTGCTTTAACAAATTTATAGTAACTCCGTCCCATTTTTTCTCTACACTGAGTAACATTTACAACTATCACTTTAATAAATCATGTCGGACCTTGGTTACTGGACCACAAATTCTCTCTATGCCCGTGTTAAGCAGCCCCCAAGAGCCTTGGTGTTCAGTGCATATTAGAATCGACTGAGAAGTTTGAAAAAAAGCTGGTACCTGGTGGTCCACCACTCCAGATTCGGATATAATTGCCCTGGGGTGTGGTGGTGGTGGTGGCAGTGTATATGGTGATATTTTTAAAAATTATATATATATATATAAATTATATGTGTGTATATATATATATATATACGTGTGTATGTGTGTGTGTTGGGCTTCTTAATAATTCAGTAATTACTGCTAATTGTTTTTTAGTGAGTAAGCACTTATAGCCAATCTTCCTGTCTGATTATCTCTAGCCTCTATATTTCCTCTTTGACACCATTTAATAATCACTTTTTTAATCCTCACCTGAGGATACACTTACTAATTTTTTGAGAGAGTGAGGAGGAGAGAGAGAGAGAAACGTCAATGTGTGGGAGAAACATTGATAGGTGGCCTCCCAGATGCACCCCAGCTGGGGACTGAACCCACAACCTAGGTATGTGCCCTGACCAGGAATAGAACCTGTGACCTTTGGGTGCATGGGATGATGTTCCAACCTACTAAGACACACCAGCCAGGGCCGCACATACCACTTAATAATTAGCCATCTATAGTTCCCTAAATGGAAATCTAAGGATTAAAGGGAACTTCTCTGACAAATGGAAGCCTGGCATTTTTAATGAAACTAAAATATTCCTGCTGTTCTTTGTGAAATCATCCTGAGAGGTTTCTAAGAATTTTCCATAACATTGAAGGTTACTGGCTTAGAGTTCCCTCCCAAAAGGGGAGGGCATATTTACCTGTCGGGTATGGTTGTCCTTGCCATCTTCCAAATATTATCTACTACCTTCATACTTAATGGCCTTCAAAGCAGTGACTCATGGAAGCAATCTGAATTTCCTAAACCAGCTTTAAGGCAGACACAGCCTTAGTCATTCACAATGTTTTTTTTTTCAACTTCAGAAAAACCCACTCCGGCGCTCTGCCACATTCTCATTCTCTGCAGCTAACAAATAAACAACAAGCTGACAATGGCCTGTCCTGCTTGGATCTTTTTATCCCAAGGAATTTTTTAAAATGTCTATGTGGGTTGGGGGAAAAAAACGGTCAGGATTGGATTCATTTCATGCTCATTTCTAGTTTCTCAGTGAACTTTGAATAATTTGATTATTATGCCATCTCTTGACACTTATACTTAATCCTGATTATGAAAAGGGGAAGGAGAAAGTCTCCATCACTCAGAAATATCTCAAGACTCTTTCAACCCAGAGTGAAAACACCAGGCCCCAGCTCTGAAATACTTGGCAGAGTGAGGTGTGCCTCCTGGGTTTATTCTATCTAGATCTGTGCGAATTTCATTATTTTATTTTTATTAGCTAGGTTTGTTTCCTGTCTCCCTCCCATGCGGTCCTTCAGGGCTGAGGCTGCATTGTTTCTTCTAGATATATCCCATGCCACACAGAGTAGGAACTCAAATGTGTGGCAATAAATGAATGAACAAATGGGTGAAGAATCGATTCCCCCAAAGTTAGCCGAAAGCAGACCAGTTGGAGGGCAGGAGAAGAAGGGCGGGGCCCGAGTGCCCGGAGCAAAGGCTGGCCAGCAGAGATTTATTGGTAAGGCTTCTGCCTGGGCCTCCACTCGCCCACTGCTGTGTTGCCAGCCAGTAGCCACGGTTGCTGAATAACACTTATTTGCGCGTTATTTAGTAGGCGCCATCAGTCAAAGTCCCTGAGATCACGGCCCGGCGTTTTCAACCTGCCTCTTATCTGTAAACACGTTTCCTGAGCAGCTCCATCTTTTCATCTTGTCTAGGTGATCTATAGCAATATCCCCGAACCTGCCTATTTTCTTTTAATTCCCCTGATGGATTATAAATAGCCTGTGTTAAACCTTCCCAAAGCTTTGAAGGCAAATTCTTGCTTTCTAAAATAACTATCAACCTCTTGTTCCACACTCGGACCCCTTCAGGAGTCTGCCCTTCTTCCCCAGGGCAGACGCGAAAGCCGCCACTTCTCCCCTGAAATAACATGACGGCAACAACCACTGTGTGGAACGATGGCTGCAAATACACGCCCCACTCCCTGCTTCACACACTTCATAGAAGTGATTAAAGAAGAGAAGTCTAGCATAAAAGAATAGCTGGGGGAGAAAGCAGGTGAAAGAGAACATGTGACAGGAAAAAAGGGGGTCGCGAGAAGTACCGGGAGGGAGGCCCACAGAAAGGAGGACAGGAAGGGAAATGTGAGCAGTGGGGGACAGAGAGTGCCCTGCCTCGCTTGCTTCAACTTTCAGACATTACACATTTGCTAAAACACCCAGGTCTGTCTAACCATCGCTGAAGTAAATGCTAATGTAAGAGGTAAAGTGTCCTAGAAAGGAACTCGGTTCTCTGATACCTCGCGGATCCTTTTCATTCCCAGCCCAGAGAAAAAGAGCCCTGTCACCTGACTTCATCAATTCCAGAGAAACTCCTTCATCAGGGCGCACTGCGGATCCCGGGAGCCAACCTTTTCCAGGGCTCCCTTGAACGGGCACCTCGGGATGTTCATTTATGACAGGAGTGAGTTTCCAAGCTCACTTCTTCCTCTGCTCTTAAAATTCACTCACTTTGCAAACCAGAATCTTCTCCTCCCTAACTCCTCATGGCTACCTCTAAGGCCAGAGGTGAGCAGCTAGATTGCCCTTCTCTGGACTCACTTCTTTCTGTGTATTCCTTTTCAATTTCCAGTTACAGCCTAATCCATAAAGAAGCACTTCTTCTCAGCAAGCCTCTTGAACAAGCTTTCATTTGCTGTTTCTCAGTACACACTCATTTTTACGTTCTGGGTCAGTACTGACACTAAATTAAAGCAGCCCACCCCTTTCCTCACCGCTGCCCTTTCTGCCTCTCCCCACATCAGTCTCAGGTTGGCTCTCACGTTTCCATGCCACTGGAATCAGCCTTGGCTTTTCCAAAAGTCTGCATAGCACGCAGGTGGTAGTTAATAAATCCAGTCTCTACAAAACCATTAGCAAAGATGCACACAGGACAACTTCAGCCTTCTGTGGGCATGCTCTGAGCTGCTCCAGAGGCATCCTTAAACACAGCTATCATTTTGAGCCACTAAATTCTGAATAGCCAAGTTTTCTCAACATGAATGCCCCTGTCTACCCCAAGGAGCAGATAAACCCCACTGGTATGGAGTGAACACCCTTTAGGAAAACAACTCAGTTTCTCAGGATCTAAGGCCATACATCTGGAAGACACAGAACTTTGCAAATGTTTCTGAAGGCTTGATGCTTTGTGATCCTAGGTCCCTTTTCCCTGGGACTAACATTAACTTACTGTTTTTTCTTTTCTTTCTTTTTTTTTTTTTTTTTACCATGTTCCAGGCATTGTGCTGGTTTTATTGCATTATCTCATTTAATCCACCCCAAACTCCAGGAGGATTCCTGAAACCACAGTCGGAAGGTGCCACCCATCTGCACAGAATTCTTCAATGACTTCTTGTGTCACTCAGAGGAAAGCCAAGTCCTGGGTACAGGCGATAGTGAGACCCCTGTGAGCTAACTGTTTCCTACATAGCCACCTTCAGTTTCTCCTCTCTAGCTGCGCTGGTCTCTGTGCTGCTCCTCCCACTTGTGATGCTCCCTCCCTCTCCTGCCAGTCACAGCACTTGTCCCTTTTACTCTCCCCAGACCCTTCTCAATGGGACATTCCTGGGCCATCCAATATACATAGCACCCCACCTCCACCCGATCTTCCCTACTCTGCTCGCGTCTTCTCCATTCCACCTCTACCCCAACCTGCCACATGTTCGTTTAGTGTCCCCCCGCCCCAGCCAGAATGTCGCTGTACAAGAAGAGGACGTTGTTTACTTTAGAATTCCTACTGTCTAGAACAGTGTTCTCAATAAAACATTCTTTTTTTTTTTAAAGATTTCATTTATCTATTTTTAGAGAGAGGGGAAGGAGAAAGAGAGGGAGAGAAACATCAATGTGTGGTTGCTTCTCATGTGCCCCCACTGGGGACCTGGCCTGCAACCCAGGCATGTGTCCTGACTGGGAATTGAACCAGTGACCCTTCAGTTCTCAGGCTGGTACTCAGTCCACTGAGTCACACAAGCCATGGCTCAATAAAACATCCTTGAGTAAAGCAATGAAGTAAGGTATTTTTCTTATCCCCATTTTACGGTTGAGAAATTCGTTTAGGATGGTCATAGAACCAATATATGGCAGAACTACACAAATAGTACTGAGGGCTGATTAATACTCCTCCCCAAGCTCAAAGTGCCTTTGTGGGAATATTTTTGAAAGTATCATTCAAACAGGGGTGGTTTTGACCAAAACAGGAAGCAGAGATGGAAGCTGATGAACAAGAAATTAGTGGGGAAGCTGGGTCTGGAACCTGCTGTGGACTCTCATACTTCCTCCAAACTTACCTAGTAGGCTCTCCTCTCATTGCACTTGACCTGGACCAGACTCAACCCTTCCTTAAATATGCACCATAGCTTTAAAGTAAAGTGACGATCACAAAAATTTTCCAACATTTTGAGGAACGATGTGTTGTTGTAAATATTTGAAACCATTTGCTGGATGGCACTTTTGTACAAAGGGCAAGATTATATGAAATGAGACAAGCCAATCTCAAAATATTCCAGAGTCTGTAAGCTCCTACAGGGCTGACACTATGCTTTATTCTCCCCTACTAGCACCGAGATTGACATTCAGTAGGCATGCAATAGATGTTTTATAAACAAAAAATGTCACTGAAAAGGAAATTTTAGTTTTGTCTAGGAGCAGATTTGGATGTGGATTTGGTCACCTTGTCTGGACCAGCCGATTACATACACAGCCATGCAGAAGAGTGGTCCCATCTTAGAAATCTGGTTGGGGCTTCAGGAGTGAATCACGTTGGAGAGAGAGTCATAATCCCAATGGGAAGTTTGAAAAACAAAATATGTAACTAGTGGAATGGAATATCCTCGACTGCAGGAGAGAACCCCGCAGCAGAATCTGTCACATCAGTGCTGTGCAGGAACACACTGGGTGGGACGGGCTCCAAAAGCAAGTCAGAGGTGGTTGCTATCCAACCACTGAAAATGTCCGGTAGGGAAAGACAAATGGCTGTGATTTATGAACCAGAACGTTGGGTTGGGGCAGCATAAACAGGCAGTCTACAGAAATGCAAGCTGACATTTTCTAATATATATATTCTTCTCTCCCTCCTCCCCCCTTACGTGGGCTGTGGAGCTCTGCCACATTTCCCTTAAGGGGAAGAGGATGGAGACCAGCTAAGGAAGAAACTTCCTTCCCCTGCTTCCTTGGGTCTGTTCTAGGACCTGGGATATCAGGAAGTGACTCCAGATATCCAGCACTTTTAGGTCAAGAAGCATTATTGCTTCTTATCCCAATACCAAATTCCATCTGAGAGGAGGGCTGGCCCTCTGAATGAGGAGTCACCCACATGGCATGTTCTGATTCCTCCTTTCAACATGGTAGCTGAGGCTGCCTCTCCTTAAATGTGAGCTGGACTCAGTGACTTGCTTCTAATGAACAGAAAGAACATGGAAAAAGTGATAGACATCACTTCCGTGATTAGGTTATGAAAGACCAAGACCTCCATCTTGCTAGCACTCTCTCTTGCTGCCTTGAACAAAGAAGCTGTCAGCTGGAGGAGCCCATGTGGCAGCAAACTAAGGGTATCCTCTGGCCAACAGCCAGCAAGGAACGGAGGCCCTAATTCCAACAGCCTGTGAGGATTTGAATCCCGCCAACAGTCACTAAATGACCTTGGAAGCACATGACTGTGGCCTGGCCAGCATCTGGAGTGCAGGCTTGTGAAAAGATGCTGAGCCAGAGAACCCAGCTAAGCCATGCCTAGATGCCACAGAAACTGTGAGATTGTAAATATGTTGTTTTAAGCTGCTAAATATTGGGGTGATTTTTTACACAACAATAGGTAACTGATACAAGGATAAGGAAAACACTGTGAGATACATGTAACAGGTTCATGCCACGCACCACGAGAGCATGGCAGCTTGGAGTCAGAAGGCACTTACAGCGAACACCTTGTAGAGGGGAGGAGCTTGGGACCCTGCTTGACAATGCAAAGCTGTTCATGCTGCTCCCATTTATCATGCTGCCTTTTTGTCCAGTGGATAAAGCCCATGTTTCTAAGTCTGGCAACAAAGATTGCCATCACCTGGACTTAGCCACCTTCTCCACTCTTACCTCCTGCTTCCCCGTTACCTGCATCCTCTCTTTGAGCAATACCAAACTCAAGGACTTAGTTAAACAATAAGCTCTGTTTTTCCCTTTGTCCATACTATTCCCTTTTCTTAGAATGCCTTCCTGTGCAGGCTCAGTTACATGCCTTCTTGGCGCTCTGTGGAACTCCATGCAAATCTCTACACCTGCGCCTTCAGTGACTCTCTCATACCACACGCCCTCTCCTCTGCAACCTTTATTTTCTTGTCTGGCACCTCCTCTCACCCTCAGCTAGGTACTGGGCCTCCTCTTCACCTAGGTATCCTCACCACTCATTCACAGTCTGGAAAATAACTTCAGTCAACAACTGATAAAAGAATAACCATGGGATGGATAATAGCCAGGAGGATAAACAATTATTTATTGGTTTAACTATAATTTATACCATGCTATTGCAATAATAGGCAGCTTACAATAAAAAGGTCTGTATTCAAGAAGGTCAGTGGCGTACAAAATGAAAAGCCACACAGGAGGAAGAAAAAGCAAAGCCTACAAACTACAGGTAAATTTGTTACAACACAGGCTTACATTTCACTCTAAGTTTGCTCTTAGACAAGCAGGAAAACTCCAAGAAGTATTAATTTGTCTACACCTTCCACTTCAGTTTATGTCAAAAATTCCATTAAAGCAAAAGAATGGTTTTCACAAGATTTGTCACATTATTTAGGTTCCCATCCTATATATCAGTTCTATTCACCAATAATCAAATCAACTGAAAGAGAAAGAGGAGGGGATAAAAAAATCAATATCTAATTTTTATGCCCTTCAAGAAATCAGCCTTCCTCCCCATTTGCTACCAACTGAAATTGACAGGCTGACCCAGAAAGAAATCAATGTAGGAATCACTCGAGGAGTGGAATGTGAAGGGAAAAGGTAGCAATTACATTTTATTAGAGAAAATGTCTGTTATGAGGTATAGCCATCAAGTGGAGATATTTGAAGATCCTTTTAAAATATCTTTAAATCAGTGGCACCTTAACACAGATGGCTTACATTCTGAAGAAAGAGGAAATATTGGATGATATAGACAGTTTATCAAAAATTTGTTCCCATAAAATAGGCTAATCGTCATGAGGAATTTTAATGCAAGATCAATAACGAACCCTGGAGAAAAGACCTTGAAGTCTATGAATGTAGACTGACAAAAACATATATATATTTTCCTGGAGAGTTGACTTACTAGAAATGACCATCATTTTTGGTTTACAGAAGAGCATACATCCAAAGCCTAAACGGAAATCTCTCTTCCGTTAGGTCATAAGCCAAGGTCTGCAATCAAGACCGAGGATCCCTGGCAGGGTGAATGACATTTGAGTTTTTATAAATTGGTTAGGTGTGAGGAATGGATTGGGGATTTGACGATGTAAATACACTGGAAAATCACCTGTAAGAAGGGCTTAGATGGCTGTATAAAAATTCAGGCTAACAAAACTGCTATATGCCACTAAAGGCTACATAATTTCAGGGAAACAATTTTTCAATCTTGGTTACTCAGTAGACACATGAAAAAATAATGCATTCATTGAAAAGCAAAAAAAAAAAAAGGCAAGAATAAACAGTTATTTTCTATACTAGAATTACTAACAAATTTGATTATGTAAAAGAAACCTTAAAAATTTATATTTGGTGTGGGTTTGTGGAATGAGAACAGCCTAAAGCTTTCACTGCCAACATATTTCCATCAGAGAAAATTCGATTGTTGCACTCTTAAGTGCTTCTGGTTTATTTTCATTCAGATAGATTTGCATGGATTTGCAACTTTCCCATGCACAGTGCTTTAGAAGAGCCCTGCCCCCCCCCCTTTCTTATTGCTTACCTATTAGATGACCTAACAGAGCTACATGTCACTTGCCAGGTGACCATAAGCACACACCAAGTCCAAGCAGAATCACTTGGGGGCAGAAGTATTCCATGCCACTAGCATGACCCCTAGCCCACCTTCCTTAGACGCGTCCTTCAGACACCACTAGCCCAGCCCCAGGAGTATTGGCCAAACACCTGGCCTGAGAGTGGGTTTGTGGGCCAGATTGCTCAATGTAAGTAAAGACCCAACTTTAAGCCCCTTGCTTCAGGATGCTGATTGGCCATTAGTGTTTCCTACAATTCCCTAATAAGAACCATCTGGAGCACGTGTTAAACCTGCAGCCCTTTAGGCACCGCCCCCAGAGTCTGGGTCAGGAAGCCAAGGATAGAGATGGACCTCAGGAATCTGTGTTGGTAACAAGTCCCCGATTAGCCTCAGGGACCCCTGGAAAACAGAACCCTGACAGCTGGAAGATTGTTGCTATGACAGAAGTCCCCAAAACCTAGCTGCACCTTAGAATCCCAGAGGAACTTGAAAGATCAGGATTTGTACCCCAGCCCTAGGCTTACTGCATCAAAATCTCTGGTAGTTGGAACAGGACTTTATTTTTTATACTCCCACCTTGGCTTCACATTAGAATAATCTGGGGAGCACTTGAAAATGCCAATATCCCAGGCCCTGTGCAGAAGAATTGACTCAGAACCTCTGGAAGAGGAGCAGGTTGTAAAAGCTCCCTAGGTGATTCTGGTGAAACCAGACCAAGCTGAGCCCATGGGAACCAAGGAGTTAGATGGCGTATGGTGAAGCTGAGGTCATCAGGCTCTGCATCTTCATTCAACAAGCCAGAGCAGCAAGGAGCAACTACACACCGACTCTGCGGCTGACACTGCGGGGCTGGTTCCTTTGTTCAGTCAGTGCATGGCTTTAAGTTGAACTGTTTATTCAGAGCTATCCTTTAAAAAGCTTGTGATTCAGATCAGATTAAAAAGTTTGCTATCAGCAATGGGAATGAGAAGGCTGGGAGCCCAGAAAAGCTGTTTAGTCTGTCTGCCAGTTAAGTATCTCGCTTCAAAGAAGTTCTAACCACATGAAGACACTTTCTCAGGAGTGAAGAGTCTCTATCCCATCAAGATGGAAAGGAAATTCTGTAGCCACAGCTGCTACATTTTCACAAGCTCCTTGGGATAGTGGCTGGCACATGGTAGGCACTCAATAAATATCTGGTGACTGACTGGATTTCCATCACCACAGCTAAACCTTAAATAACCTTTTAAGGTGGCTCACTGAGAATTTTTCTCCAGTTTCTGAAGAAATCGCCACCATAGTCATCATCAGGAAGTATAAGACCATGAACAATTGGAACTAGTAGGCAAGATTGCTTTAATTTTTAACGTGGGGCAAGAAAGTTCTACTCAGATTTTAATTGGACTGGAACTTCCAGAAGGACGGGAGTCTTAACATGGGCATCTCCCCATCTGTGGGAGGCACAGTAACGGACCAACATAGATAACCACATCGTAATTCCCAAAAACTGTGAATATATTACTGTACATGGCAAAGGGACAGATATGATTATGACTACAGATCTTGACATCGGGAAATTATCCTGGAATATCTGGGTGGTCTCAAGGTAATTAGAAGAGTCTGTACAAGATGGAAGAGGCAGAAGAAGGTCCGAGTGAGAGAGGTTTGAATAAGCTACGCTGCTGACCTTGAGGATGGGGGAAGGGGTCATGAGCCAAGGAATGTGGTGGCCGCTAGAAGCTGTAAGTGACAAGGAAATGGAGTCTCCCTAAGGTTTAAATGTGAGCAGAACATCTGCCTAACCGCGGTCACAGCCTGGGCTCACTCAGGTGAAATGGCCAACATTATCAAGAGGATGCCCCCTCCCCAAACACCCTTCACCAGAGGGGTGAGACACAGTTGTGTGAAGCGGATGATGATCCCACTGTGTAATCAACCCCCTCCCCCGGATGTCATAAAGTCATGTCTGAAAGCACATGCTCTCCCTCTGTGACCCAGGACAGTCATTGCATGGTTTTGTAGGATTAGGAAGTTTGTGGCCATGTATGGGAGGGTGGTGGTGGTGGGTGGGGGATATGCCAGTGAACTCACAGGGGTCTTGAACCTATGATCTCAGCTTCACCAACATTACCTCCTGCAACTGCAGCAACTAAGCTCATCAGGTGAAAGTGTGTTCAATTCTATTTTATGCTCTGAGGCCAGAAAGAGACCTGAAATCTGTGATGTTTTACTTCTGCCCCCCTTTCCTTTCCATGGGCTGAAAATAGGTCAAAGGCAGCAGTTACGTAGCCGACAGCTGCCCTGAAGGACGTGCCTGGAGCACAGCCGGTGAGCATGGCCGTGAGCGTACCGGGCACACTGCACCAGGCTGACGGCTGCGGCTGAACGAGACCACACTGGGACAGCCCTACGTGCCGGCAAAGTTCTCCACCAACAAAGAGAACAGAAAGCTCTCGCTGGACTCCACTAGCATAATAAAAATGAAAATCATTACCATTTATTGAGCATTTTACCACAGAGCAGGTACAGTGTGCTAAGTGCTCTATAAACATCTACTCTTCACAACACCTTTGAGACCGAGGTACATTGCTGATCCCATCTCACAGGTAAGAAAGCCAAGGGTCGGGACAGCTTCAGGTTGCAGGGCTAGGAATGGCAGAGCTGGGATTCAAACCAAGCCTTTTTGAGTCCAGTGTCTCTGATCTTAGTCACCACACTATACCGCCTTTCATACAATACCAGAATAAGAGACAACATTCTTGAGAAAGTCAGCAGAGAATGACATCAATGTAACAACCCACTTGCAAGCCAACAGATTTATTTACAGCCATTCACTCAACATTTTTTGAGTGCTTGTTTTGCACTAAGACGTGTGCCAATGAACTGCTAAAATATCAAAGGGTATCAGGTAGCAGGACCTGGAGACAGAGCAGAGGACAGCACTACTCCGGAACATGCTCCAACAGTGACCAACCTGCTGCACGGGCAGCTCCAGCAGTCCCGGGGGGAGGCTGCCAGCCCCCCGGAAATGGCAGCAGGCGGAATGACTCCACAGGTGGCAATGAAGAAGTAGCCTCTCCAGCAAAGATGTCAGGTACCCTACGTGAAAAACCACCAAACCTCAACATGCAGTAGGCTCTGGGAACACAGTCAGGGACCAGGGACCCAACATAAGGAACGGGTCCTCCTTGCATGGTGTAGAAAGAGCTTCTTGTCAATGCTGGCCTTTCATTCACTCCAATGATAGGCTACCACAGGCACAGCGGTGGGGAAGTGAGGGATGGCCCAGGGGCAATTCAACCATGAAGGATCTTCAGCAACGTTGAAAATGCTCTTTGGGCCCTGGATTCGAAGGTCTGGCCCCTACCATGAGGGAGGTGCTCTCCTGTTACCCTAACGAGCCCAGTCAAACACCGCTCACCATACATATGCCTAAGTGATAGAGAAATCTGCGACTGGGTTTTCAGTTCAACACGTCCCAACGCGTGTTCCGGTCCTGGTTTGTCACAGTCCAGGCTTGCTTGTGTTATCCCTTGAGTAGTTAATAGTGTCCCATTTCGATCTGAAAAATGTCCCAGTTTGGACGGTAAAGGATCACCTAACCCAGAAAACTACTTTCAGGCATATTAATAGCTACGTTGTCCTGCTCTGACCCTGGACACCCCAACCTATGTTGTGAACCTTGAAGAATGAAAGCTACTACACAAACTATTCTGGTCCAGGCAGAACATCTGTTATCACCTGCGCACCGCTGTTGTTCTACTCACAACTTGGGAAATATTGTGTTACACCAAGTTAAACAACCTTGGTGGTTGTTAGAACATATGGCTTCTCAGAAATTTAATATTGTGACATGTCATGAATTTCCAAGAGGGTTTACTAAGCAGTTTTTCCAAACTTATTTAAACACAGAATTATTTTTTAATGAAATGTCAAGAGACCAGTGTTCCACAAAATGCTCCCACATTTTTGTTCAAAAAACATGGGTGCCGAGAATGTCCTGGAATTGTTCTAGGTCCGGGAGAGTCAGCAGTGAACAAGACAGTCCTTGTCCTCGTGGGGCTTACATCCTAGTGGGGAAGACAGGCAATAAACCTGTAAACAGATAAATACACTGTGGATAATGATCTATCCCCCAAGCGACGGACAGTCAAAATAAAACCTACAATATCCACCAGTTCTGAGAAACACTCATGCAGCAGCAACCCACTTTCAGACAGGAGCTGGCAATGATTCACATCTGCCAAGTGCCATCGATAGGCACCACGTTTTCTGAGCAGTAAACATTCCCTGAACAAATCTCTGCTCCGTGAACTGACGGTACCTCATTCAGCGTTCTTGTTAGTACAAATGTACCTTTGGGAGAGTCCAACTTCCATTGGCTTTTGTCTGTAGACTATATTCCTAACTCATCTTTAATACTCTTCCCGCTGTATCTAGACTAAGGTGTTATTGAAAACTGCATCACTTTCAAAGAGATGTTTATAGTTGCCCAGCACCCAGGGAATAAATTAGAACAAATGGAGAGTTACTACATTCCATGCCACGCATCCCACCCCCTGGGGCCGGGATGGGGGACAAGGAGGTGTTTTAGAAAAAAAACATGCGTGCACACACACACACAAAAACTCCTACCCTTTGGATTGATTCTGTGCAGAATAGAGACTCATATTTAAATGAATAAGCCAAGTTAAAACTTTCCCTCCTGGAACAAAGCAAAAGGAAAGCCTCTTTATGTTGCAGGGGCCTTAGATGCCACAGCTGAGCCTGTCCCAAAGCTTCCCTCTGCTGCTCAAAAACTAAGCCATCTTGCTGCATTTAGCACTTCTCACCAGACCACCCACCCAGAGGCGGATACACAAACCACATGTGTGAGGAATGCTGCTCGGCTAGGAAATCAGTATCAGTATTTCAACCTTATTACTTGCACAGACGGCCTTTTTAAAGCGACTCATTTGTTTTATCTTTTCAATAGCTTTGATTATTTTCTTTTAATGGCCTGGATTTATCCCTTTCTACTCTTTTGAAACTTCAGAGCTCTGTGGTGGGGACTGCATGTGGTGGAAGACACGATGACGAGGGGAAAACGAGCAAATAGCTTTGCCTTTACTCACTGCCTGTCTCCCCACTCCTGTGACCACCTCTTCCATGCCGTTGCCCGGTAGTGCCCTGAGTTAGTACAAAAGTGGCCTCAAGGAGCCTTTCCATTCACACGGGAGAGTATTTTTATTGTTATCTAATAGCTATCGAGCCCAGTTACAATGACTGCTTTTTAGTTTGTGCCATGTATTGCTCTTCTTTGCCCTCGGGAATGATACAGGTTACTCTTTAATTAAGAGGGAATTAAGACCAAGAGGCTAACATGACAGCCCAGGGAAAGTTAACAGCCTCTGGAAAAGACGAGAATTGACTTTAAAGAAAGGACCATATAAGCAGGAAGGTGTGGATACTGTCCCCCAGCAGAGAAAGCAGAGCACTGAAGGGTTTCCTATTTGGGTGGTACCCTGGGCAAGGAAACCAGTAAAAGATGCTTAGTTGCTCTACTAATCAGAACAAACAAGACCATTAGTTTTGGATACTCTACTCCTGAATTACCAAGCAGGGAGGTCTGGGTATCAGACCTCAGTTAAGCTGCCATCTCCTGCCAGGACTCCTTGCACATCCAAGTGGGAACACAATTCTGAGACGGTGGAACAAACGTCTTGGGAAAACTGTAGCTGAACATACTTTCTGTGTGAGACCACTTGGTGACAACATCCTGAGTCTTCAGGAGGCCCGAGATGCCAATCTGGACTTTCTCCAGGCTGGAGAAAAATGCAAGGCCATTATTTTAAAATAAACAAATGAATATCTACGCTGAAACAAGAGAAGAGATTAGTCCAATTCCAGCCTGGTCATTAGAAAGCGTAACTGTCAGCCAAGCCCATCTGGGACCGATGCTTCCACACCTACAGTCGAGTTCTGGGAGATAAGATGCAAGGCAGTCCGCCATTATCCTCTTGATGACTTGTCAGCTTGAAGATACTGCTAGTTTCTCAAATTTGATGTCTCTTCACTATTAAAAAGAGCCTTCCGTCCAATTCCCTGGTTATCTGCCAAACTAAAAGCATTCTATTCTCTTTTTCTCCTTCCTGTCTAATTAAGGTAGCATTTCTTGCTGCTAAAGTAACTGCAGGGCCTCTGTCAGAAGACTGATTCTGTCCAGTGATAACATGTTGTTTAGTTTATGAACAAAACCTTCCAGAGAAATAGGGGAAAATGAAAAAAATATCATGCATAAGTAACCTGATTTATTCCAGAAACATGTGCCACCATTTTTTGCCCAACGCTATAGAGATTAAAAAATGTACTGGTCTTAGGGCACAGAAAACGGTGCTCAGACGCTCTTGGTCTCATCTGTCCATTCCTTCTTCCTCAGGAACAGCATCTCTTCTTGAGAAAGGGTAGGGGCTCATTTTTCTGTATGCAAAGCAAAACCAAGCTTTGGTCAAATGACTCTTAACAAATCAGTAAGACTATACATTGTAAAAATCATGGAGCCACAATAGATTAGATATGAATTTAAGAAAAACACCTATTTCTGTCAATCTGTACTTACATTTCAACATGGGTTTTAGAGATGGGAAACACATCTTACGAATGCCTTGTTCACATAATAGCATCTACACACACATACACAGTGCATCTTTCAACAAAACTACACATACACACTCCATTGAAAAAGATACTGACAGATTTATAAAATGTATTGGCCTGGCATTATTAATCTCAAGAATACATTTTTACTTAATTTATTTTTGCATGGCATGGTAGCTCTGGCCACTGTTCAGGATCTGTCAGCATTTCCATCAAAACTCTATTTTCAGAATAGTGGAGTATAAGTGCCAAAATACATATTTACAGTTTACAGACAGTGGTGGCTTTGTCTTCCTTTTAAATTGACTTCTTTGATGCATCTTTACAAGGAATATTCAGGGATGGCAATGCCTACATGACAAAAAGCATCATAGAAAACAAGAGGTCAAGGATGTAGACTTCCAGCCCAAGACTAAACCGTGGGGACTGACTCCTCTGCATTCACTGCAGTTGTAGTAGACTTGGCATCATAGTCTTAGTGTTAGAGCGACAGTCCAAAGCAAGTTTATAGTATGCATGCGTGTCTCTGTGTGTGAATGCAGGACACACATGATGCTAAAGGGGGGAAGTAATGAACATACAGCAAACTGTGCCAGAATTGATCACATCCACAGTGAGAAAAATGAACACCAGCCATCAAACACAAACACTGACCATTTCCAACACTGAATATCCAACTCCATTACCTAGGCAGAGTTAAAACATTTAAGATAAAGTCTCTTCGCTTAAACACATATGCTAAGCCATTAACATGCACAGGGCTTGGAATGCTATGCAGGCCTGACCAGTCTTTTGTACAGATGAGCTGAGTCTGTAGAAATTATTTGCAGAAACATTTTTTTTTTTTTTAGTGGAAGAAAGCCAAATGTATTGGCTCTTTCCACAAAAAGGTGCATAATTATTCAGATTAGAGAGGTTTGCTTAGCAATTTAAAAATGTTTAGGACACACTCTGATTTTTTCCCTCTAGTCTAACATTTTCATGTTCTTCCCTACTCCGACACAATATACAAGCATATATAGACATGCCTATTTGTCTACACAGAGAGATGGATTATGGCAAAGGAACAAAACAACTGCAAACGGTGTTGCTGACGTGACCGCCACATGCTGAGACAGAAGCACCTGCTCTCATACATACTCTGTGGCAAAACCAGAGGCAGAAGCTAATTTATTAGGGGGAAAGTTCTGTACATACACTTTTCTCCACAAATTACTGGGGAAAAAATTTAAAGAAAGTTTATCATATTCTGGCTGGCTCAAACTATATTCACACTCCCCCAATTAATTTTATTTGAAACCTCTATTTATATGTATATACACCAAAGAAATGAAACCCTGCCTTTTTTTTTTTTTTTTTTTTTTTTTGTGCTTAAAAAACCAAAGCCACTATTAGGACACACATGTGCCCAAAACATTTTTTAACAGGTTTTTTAAAGGTAAGTGTACATAAATGTGGCAGAACTGAGTGGGCTGCTTTAAGTATAACTTTTTGAAATTAATTGAAAGGGGATTTATTATTTCTGCATTTATAACTTAGATGAAAGCAAGGGTATAACTTCTAAAAACTTGACAATGTGATTCTTACTCTACCAGAATTTTGTGGAAAACTCCTTTTGCTCATCCACAAGTAGCAGATGGACAGTTTCCCCCAGATTTTGTTATCAGTTGCAAACTTACATTGACAATATTCTGAAGATATTTGCTTTATCACCTGAACTGCGCATCTAAATTTTATCGCTATAATAATGTCTCTTCTTCTTAACCATTTTGTTTGATCATTTGTGTTAACTAATTACTTGCTTAGTAACCTAAGGAACAACAACAAAAAAATCTTTACATTGCCAAATCATAGTTTTTGCCATACAATTTAGTTACAAAAATAAAAATGGCCCAAACTACATATGCACATTCCTAGTTAAACTACACAGATATTTCAGATACACCACATACATTTCTAGCTTCATTAGGATATGTGAATTAGCAGTTAGAAATTTTAAAGGGTTTTAAAATTTGCCAATAATTCCATTCAGGCATTGTCCTCCCCTTTTACCTGTAAAGTTCAAAACAAAACAAAGCATAACTAAAATCACACGATTCATCAGTCCCCTAAAACGACTCAGGAAGTTTCTCTAATTAATCATCGAGAAGTGGACCAGACGACAAATGCTTCAAGGACAGTTTGTGCCAATCGACAAAAATCATAACATAACTGAAAATGTACACTTGTCCTCAGGGAGGATGCTTCAGAGAAGTAATTTACAAGAAGCACGGTTGTATTATTTTTTAAAGGAAAAAAGAGTGTCTTTGGATAGAAAGAAACAAAGGTAAAAAAAAAATCCCCCCTTTTAAAATGCAGAAATAACTCCATTATCAACTTCATTTACATTACTGCCCAGAAGAATGGGCCTGGAAAGACCTTTTTCTGTATAGACACTAGTTAATCTCTGTATGAAAAGACCGCGTCTGGCACGGGAATAAACAGGGGAGACACTGGGCTATTAGCACAGATAGAGACTTTCTTAAGGCTGATCCAGTGAACGAACCTTTGGATCCAGAAGTATTTCTTCATTTCTTTTCTTTTTAGTTGAGTTCCTAGCAAAAACTTGAAAGATGAGCTGTTCTCACTTTGCATTGCTCCATTTATGGATGGGATGGAATAATGACACCAAAAGTACTTTGGTTTTGTTTTTTGTTTTTTTCTTTAAAAATAATTTGCTTTCTTTTGCATGCCACAGGACAGGTTTCTAGTTTCAAAACAGGGTACATCAAGAACAAAAATATCCCCCCTCCCCAACCACCTTTATTTTCACCAATACAAGAAATCCTTCTGGAAACATTAGCAAGTGACTAAACAGGTATCGAACCACTGAATCTACAAGTTAATACATAATCTGTTATGGCAGAATAACCAAGAATTTCCCCCCCCAAAAAAGATTTTAATTTTCCAAATATAAAAAGAGTCTAAGGGGATCATATGTGAACAAACAAAAATCTCTTATTCCAGGTTTTATGGTTAAGATGAAAGACACGCTGGCAGCTGAAGAAAGCGGAAACTCTTACTAATAAATAGATCCAAATCAAGAATTTCTACAACATTTAGAAAACAGAACCAGAATTCCTTTTTTTTTTTAAATGATGATGCTCTGGAATACCTTAACTTCCACATTTATCTAATATTGTAACAGTGACACAGACACCAGAGTGCTGACGACAGCTCAACAATGCCGGATGCAGGACGTTTGCACGCACACGTTTGTTTAAAAGTCCTACAGGTTTGTTGACTAAGGCTAGACAGCAAGTCATGATCCTATTCGGTGCTTTTTCTACCATGGTCCAAGATCATTATATGGATACAGCCAAGGACTGGGCCCCAACTTTCAGGAGAAAGACCACAAAGAAGAAAAAAGTCAGGGTGGTTATTTGGTCCCCCCAGTTGATCATCTGTGTCCTAGAACTGGAAAAACAGAAGGCGGAAAAACAGACTGCGACGAGTTAAAGGAGTTGGAAAAAGTCGGTGGAGAGTGGCACGGTATAGAGTAAGGTCACTGGGCTTGGGATGGCAAGGGCGCTGCATTGAAAGAGCATCCACGGGACCAAGTACTTAGAATGTCTTGTGGTGTCATTCCCTCAACGACCTTCGGATATCTGTATGCGACAATAAATAGATCAGTTATGTAATAAGGCAGTGTGTTGAATATGCATTCGTCCTGTGGAATGAACCACCACAGAGAGAGAGACATGATACCATACACATTCTTTAAGTTTTCTTGTGTTGTGTTTGATTTGTTTGTTTTCAAGGCTATCCAGGCAAACTCTTCCCGGGGATTTCCTTGGAGAGAAGAGTGGTCCGCTGAGGCTGGTTTGCTTAACCTCTCCTTTATCAAGAGATGATGACTGGCTTCAAAGAAAAATAAAGCTGAAGGTTGCTTGATTTTTATTTTTTCCCTTTTGGTTGCATCATTCTGAGTGTTTTCTTATAAACAACAACAACAAAAAAATCACAACCAAAAAAAAAAACCCCAATAGTTATTGATGCATCCAGTTGTTGTATCCTCAGGATGTTCCAGATGTTTCCAGGTAACTCTGTAGTTTACGGACTGTGGTTTTGTCCAGCGAGCAAAGGTCAAAATCAAATGTTGTGTTTGTGATATGAAAGTGTCCAGTTTCTTCTATAAGGTTCACAATCTAGAGGAATAAAGAAGAGAAAGTTTGGACAATAATAAATGGACATTAAAAAGCAAAGAGAGAGAGATGGCTTCAAGGGGTCAAATATGGAACATTTGACATATACAGTAAGAAGTTCCTATACTATTAAATTAAGGGCACCAAACTGTCTCTTAGCCAATGTGTAAGCCAAAGGAATATTAACCCTTTGAAGTTCTGAATGAGGGCAGGTTACCTGTTCTCATCATTCACATCCTTTAAACTGCTCCATGCTTTCAAGTCATCAACGAACTACTTTACTGTAGAGGTGGGAACGAGGGTGGGTTGTTAGGGGGAGATACAATTTCAAGACTGCTTTAACTCTCAGTTATTGACTCAACGGAGAGTAACTATACCTACAAGACGTATGGAAATTCCAGTCTGGAATGAACAAAACTCCTTACCAAAAAAAAAGTACACACGCATGTGTCCACACATAAATAGTGATGAACATTTTTCTTCCTGATTACATTATTGTTGCACTTTTAAAAAGTGCAAGAACCCACGAAGAAAAAAGTGGAAACCACGTACAATATCCCCCCCTGAAGATCACGCATGGGTAGGGAGTGACCGGAAGGGGGCTTGGGGGGGCCTTCTCAGGGTGTGGGGGCTGTGTTGTTGCTTGGATATAAAAGATGCATTCACTTTGTTAAAATTCATATAGCTTTACATTTTGTTATACCTCAACAAAAAAATGAATAAAAACCTATATTTATTCCTTATAGTCATGTTCAGTTGATTCCCTGGTATATTTGGGGGTGATAAGTGATTAACCAGAGACAGAAAGGATGCCTTTGTCTCCCCGTTTGGAACAGTTACACCTCGTTTCTTACTGCCTCGGCCACAGCTTTCGGAACCCTGACGCACAGAAGTGCTGACAGAGGCACTGCAGTCTTGCCCTGGCTTTCAGGAGGACACATCCAAGATTTCAACATTAAGAATGTTGGCTAATGGCTTGAGAGAATCTTTTACCATGCTATGTGTCTTTTTGTTCCTATTTTGCTAATAATTTTGATCAGAAATGGATGCAGTGCCTGGGTAGTGTGGGACTTAGATATGCTTGCTGTGGGTCAAGGGGGACAGAGGGGTTCATTGCAGTAAACTTTGTGTGTGTGTGGGGGGGGTGAAGGCGGGGAGAAAAATCAGTACCAAGATGAAAGATGAAATACACAGAGAAAACCACCGGCAAATTCTTCCATTTATTTTTAGTTGTCTCTATTACTCCCTTGGCTCAATAATCTTAAAAAAGAGAAAAAAATACTTTAAATTAATTAGCCTATTCATTTAATGACATTTTACATTACCTAATTTCAGGTTGAAAATAGCAAAAACTTTTGACATTCTCTTCTTAAAACTAATTTTCTTTAGAAAATAGTAATTTGTGAACAATTCCGTACGGGTTAGTGGCTCTCAGCTGGAAATGTGCTCCCCAGTCCTGACACATTTGACGTCCACAGCAGCACAGGACACAGTGAGCCTCATCCAATGGTCCCACAACTGCAGACTCAGCTGCCGTCACCTTATTCAATCTTTGAGACTATTTTTTTTTTTTTTACAGACGAAACTACTGGTTTAATAATGAAACAAGTCACTCCCATTGCAAAACCATGACATACACAGTCAACCGCCTACCTGATACCCATTTATCCTGCCTTCTTCACTAACGGAAGCTGGATTTTCTGGGAGGGGCAACCTACGTGGCTACAGCACCTGCCCCTCCAGACCCACGTGCAGCACTTAGTAGATACCTGTATTTACAATGTATTTTTCACAAATCACTGGGCTTTCGGGAAAATTTCAGTGAAGGTGTGGACAACAGGCGCGTGCCTTTGCCCTGTGCCCCTCTTCCTGTCTGAAATGAAGATGCAACCCTGGAAGTGCAATGGCTGTCTCCCCCGCACGGGGATGAGTGCATGATGTGAGAGACCGCCGAGCAGGAAGGCTAGAAGTCTACATCCTCAGTGGCATCTTTTAAGCCACCACATTGACTATAAATTACTTACCTCCAGGTCTGTCATTATGGGGGGTAGGTGGAGAGGGAGCCTTCCTTGCTTCAAGCACTGGACCTAAGGTTCTATTATAGGCACCAAGAGATTACTAAAAGGGGTATTCCCAACTGTGGTTAAACTACAGCATTCATATAAGAATTTATCAAGCAGGATGATCTTGCTATTAACACTAAAAGATCTAAAATGGATCTTCGTTCTTTAAATTAGTTAACAGTTATAGAGCTTTGGGTAAGTCACACACACGTCTACATACATATGAGACATACACCCAGCTACATCCACACACACAAACCTTTCAAGGCAATCATACTTACTATATAGTTCACATTGATTGACTTAAGAGTACCTTCCAGAGTAAATTCTTTTTTGCCCCATTGTGTAGAAATACTATAGAACCAGTGAAAATGTGTACACTTCAGGGGAGACACAAACAGCCTCTTCAAAGCTCTTTCTGGATAGAAACAAATAGCCTTTTAATTGATACAATGAATACAAATGACAATTATTCCAGAGTGTGTGACTCGTCTGCCCAACTAGCAGGCCAGCAGGTGAATGACAAAGCATTCAGAATAGAGTCCTGGATTTGGCTTATTGAGTTCTGACTCTGCTCACTACTTTAATGGCACTGAATGGGACTGGACAGAGCATTGTAACCTCTGAGCCTCGGTTTCCTCACCTAGAAAATGAGGAACATGCCAACTGTTCTACCACCCTACAGGGCTGTGCAGAGGCTCCAGTAAGATACGGTGAATGAAGCTCCTTTATAAGCTGTGCACTGCTACACAGATCAGGGCAACGGGACTGTAACTACCACATAAACACGAAATGATCCTTCGTTATCTGGGCAGTAACTCCACAGCACAGGGACGACCAGACCCCGGGCTCTTTCCCGCGCCCCTCACTGACTGTCAGCCATTTCATTAGCACTAAAGCAGATGAAGCAGGGAAGATGCCAGAAGCTAAAACTCAAAAAAGACCTACTTGGGTTTTTAAAAAAATAATTATAAGAAAAATTTGCAGGGGGAAGGGAAGAAAGCAGGGAGAACAGTAGTTGAAGGAAATTAGTTGAAACGACAAACTAAAACCACAATGTGGGGTTAAGAAAGGACGGCCTCACATTCTCCCTAGAAAATGACAGGTACCTTACCCTTTTAAGTAAATACCTTTCTGTGACTCCATAGAGCTGCTCAATCATTACTTTGTAAGTAGAAAACAGAAAAAATACCTTTTTGAAAAAGCCACTTGATTTTAAAGCCAATAAACACATTTGCCCACTAGGAAATTCGGCTTAGTCATCTCACATGCATTGTAATATCTCGTAGGCTTCCAGGCGCCAATCACAGGCCTCCTACTTCCTCCACAACCAGCGCGTCCCACCCGCCTGCAGCCACAAACACACAAAGACACAAAGGGGAACTGATCAATCTCACCAAATGAGCCCTGCGTTTTTATGGGTGCCTATAAGAATACATCAAGGCAGAAGCAGGGACAGCCTAAAAGCGGAAGTAGTGGCGGCAGTTGGGGTATTCGGGACTATTTGCCAAAGGGAACGGCATTAGTTATTTGAGTTATTAGAACATGTACCCCTGTCCTCAATTAGGTAGACTTCATAAAGAAAAATTAGTGCGGGCTGCTTGCCTGGAACCCCGAGAGTGAGAGCATCAGAAACACAGCGCTAACACGCTTTGCCTCCCCTGACACAAGCCACAACCCCTGCAAACGCCACGCCAGTCCCCGAAGGGCACCGCTCTGCCCTCCGTCAGCATCCCCTGCATTGTACTGCAGTAACAAGAGCCTCTCCAAAATAATAATAAAAGAGAGGGTGATGCAGGTAAGGAAAGCAGGCGCGAACACGGGGTCCGTGTGGGGAGCGGGAGAGCATGCACACTGCTTAACACACTCTTCAGACGACGGTCGCTGTGAGAGCGCTCGTGATGGGTCATCTCCTGCCACGTCAGCCTTCCGGGGGCTAACATGCAGGCTTTTGTTTGTTTGTTTGTTTGTTTGTTTTAAAGAAGGAAGATCCACTTGTTAAATGAGTGATTCCCTCCCCTAGCCCTGGTTTTTAATTATAAAAAGGTAAAAGCATTACTTTTAGTCTGATTATATATTTTTAAAACCAGGGTTCTTTCTACCTACAGCAGCCTCTTGACTGAGTGGGAACTAGTAGACAAGCTCTGTCTCACCTGCATCTGCTCACACTGGAGTCAGGGTGGGGAGAAGTTAGGGCTTCCCGTAGAACACAGGTGGCAAACACAAGGCCTGCGGGCCAAATCCGGCCTTCCACCTTGTTTTATCCAGCCCGGCACCTGGTTCCTACCTGGCGGCAGGCAGCACCAGGCTCTTGCTTAACTGTTAAGGAGTAGTAACATTTATACAGTCCTGAAATTACATCCGGCCCTCTTAAGGCAACCGTGAGGTTGATGTGGCCCCCAGTGAAAATGAGTTTGACACCTCTGCCTTAGAATGACCATGGCCATGGACTGGGGAACACTGTGTTGCCATGTGACGTGTGCCCTACCTTGGGTTAAGAGGCAGACTGCCAGCCCTCCATCTACAGGGGATTCTAAAATATGACAGGCGATTTCCCAGGATGGAGAAAAATCATTTTCAGCAGAGCATTCCTCAGGGAGGGGTCTCCACGTTGTGAGAAGGAATACTTGATACCTCACTCACTCCCCATATCCTGGAAGATAATTCTAAAAGTGTAATAGCTGTCATCTAAATTACCAAACTATCTTTGAAGGAGACCCTGACTTTTTTCCTCCTCTTCAGGATGCAAATCCAGACTCAGAGCTAAACTGCTGAGGAGTTTAGCAGTGCTCCATCTCCCTTTCCAAATAAAGGCAGAACACGTGGTTTAAAGAAGAATCGAATTATTAATCAGCCCTGTCACTGACATCTCCAGGTTTGACTGTACCCACTGTACTGTATTTTTACCTTATGGAAAAGTGGCTTAAGAGCACAGGCTCTCTTGATGCAATGCTTTCTGTTCGTTAAACTAGCTGTTGGGGCACCAGTGCTGTGTGCCCCTAGATTAATACAAAGATATTAATTACCTTCTGTGAGCCGAATACAAGAGTCAGAGTGGATTCAATGCATTTTTATAGGAAAAGACCTAGGATGTGATCCTGGGCTACTAGAAATTCTGTCTCAGGTGTCAGGTCTGCATGGCAGAGAATACGTAGACTGTGGAATGCATTCCATGACAGGACAGCTCTCAAGGTGCAGAGCAGCACTGGTCCTCCGTAGTGCTGGGTTTTACAACAAGAATTAATTAAGCAGTAAACCGTGACAGGACATGCATCATGGTATCATAATCACAAGCCTCAGCTGCATTACAAGGCAAAAGGCCAAAGACGAAGAGCTTTCAAGCAGCCTGGGAACGCAATTAGGGTGAGACGCTGTGCGCCCTTGAGTGCCTTTATGCCAGGTTAAAAATTCATAAAGATCACTCTCTCCCTCTAGAACACTAAAATAATCCGCTTCGATGGAAGTCTCAAGTTAAGCCATCTTCCCTCAGAACTCTTTCAAAGGTCAAAACAAAGGACAATGTGAAATTGGGACTGCCAACGACTCCCCAAGGTAAGACTGCCCAGTGGCCTAGTGCCCTCCGCTCGCTGGCTAGGCTTCCTTTGCAAAGGCGTCCCAACCCTGTGCAAACAGCTGCTCCCCCTCCTGCCAGACTCACTGTTTGGGCCCAGCTTGTACGTTAATAGCTTTATCGGACAATTGCTCCACAGTGGTTCAGAGCTGGCATTTGGGAGGGGAAGGGAGGGGTAGGTCAGCTAATAAAGTTACCATCACCATCCAGTCAATTAGCCCCAAATAATTGGTAAATGGCAGGCTGAACAATTTTGAGTTCTACAGAAGAGAGCTGAAGAAAAATATTAGCAAAGTCTCAGGGTAAGCTACTCAAATCCTGCTCCCTTACCCATACTCACTTAAATGGAATTGCAACTTAGACCTAATTAAGAATCATAGGTCTGTAGTCTTTTGTTCAAATCTGAAACTCTAGAATGGTTAAAAAGCTTATCAGACCAATCAGGAAACTTGGCAAGCCTGAGAGTGTGTATTTATAGATTTAAGCAAAAATGTACACAGAATATAAATGTTACCATCAGCCATTAAACGTTAAAAAACCACACGTGTGCACACACACAGCTGGGGCAGATTAAGTACGAACTTCAAGTCATTTGAAAGTGATAAAAAAAATATTAACAGTGAAATAATCTACAAACCCATGCTGGAATTTAGAACACAACCCTCCCTTTGGGTGTTAAAGAAAAAATATTTTATCAATAGCCACTGTGAATGCAGTGGACGCACGTAACTGTGTGAAAGCTGAAAACCACCCCCTTATCTTTTCAAAACATCAAATTGTACTAATAGAAGTTTCCCCATTCTACAAGTATTCCACAGTTGAGTTCATAATAATAGAATGTATGTTGTACAAGATAAGAGAAATGAGGGAAATATTTATTTTCCTTAGAACATAATTGGCAAAAGGTTACTAAATTGAATCACAAATGTTTACAACACTTAACTGAAATTCTTATCACTGTTTTCCCATGAAACCAGAAGCCTGGCCCCAAAGGTTTCTGCATTTCTACTATCCCCTCCCTCAGCCCACATCCCAGCGTCAGCCAGCTGAGGGATCAGTCTATTCCAGCACCATCACCTCTCCAAGTGCCTGGTCTTCACCGTCCATGGCACCAGGGAAGGGAGATAATCACTGCAAAGCTCCAAAGCAGACTTCCAGGTAGCCTCGGAAGTGAGCATGCTCCCAAAACACAGTTGACCCTTGAATAGCACAGAGGTTAGGGGTGCCACCCCACCCCCGCCCACTTGAATATCCACGTATAACTTTTGACTCCCCCAAACTTAACTATAGTCCCTCTGTGTCTGCAGGATTTTGGTTCCAGGACTCCATGTGGATAGCCACATCCTCAGATGCTCACGTTCCTTATATAAAGTGGTGTAGAACATATAAAATGGTGTAGAACAGTGCATACTGTCGACCTTCTGCATACACAGATTCCCAACTGCAGGTCAAAAATACTGTTTTTGATCCACAGCTGGTTGATATGAAGGGCCAACTGTACATTCACTGAAAAATATCTACATTTAAGTAAACCAGTGCAATGCAAACACCTGCTGCTCAAGGGCCAGCTGTGCTTCTGCAGGCAGCACTGGCGGGGCTCTGGCGGCACGGGGCTGGGGCGGTCTCCTGGTGCTGTCACACTGCCCCCGGACAAACTAGGCTTTGAGGCTTTTGGAAAGGGTTGTGCTAAAAAGCATTTCTCACCTGCTGCAGAATGTGTCTTTCCCTCAAGGTCATTAACCTTCTGTGAAGCTCTACCAGTTCGTCTAGGTATGCCTGAAAGAGAAGAGTATCCCCATAGAACAAGCATGTTAGGAAATAGTTCAAAAAAGCGAGACTAGATAAATAAGAACATACAAGCAACTGGAGATCCCTCATTCTACTGCGCCCAGGCTGTGTGCACTCTGTGCCCAAGGCCTTTGAAGATCAAGTCTGTCTTGGCCAACTACTACCTTTACCAAGCCAGCTTTTTTAAAAGGAGCAATTCTTGCACTTATTTTCTCTCAACAAGATTTGAGTGAGCCTCACGGCTCCCAACAATGCCTCTAGAGAGAAGGGGAGCTCAATGATAAACTGTGAGGTAACGAAGTCTACTTTAATTTTTTAAAATTCACCTGTCTTAGAATCTTTTTAACTAAGAGAAAAAGTCTAAGTTTGAACATGGAAGTACCCATGCACATTACCATTTATTTCAGGGCAAATTCTTAAAATGAAAATAAAAAAGGCTTCCCCGTTATCAAACATATCTAACATTGCTAATTGACAGCAAGTGAAAGAACAGAAGAATGTCTTACCAGAAACAGAGATTACTATCCAAATTAGAATGTGGCTTGTTAAGAGCTAGCTCCCCTGAAAAGGCAGAGGTGACCTCTCCTTCCATATGCTCAGACCCATGAGTCTTTGTTAGCATAGCTGCATGGGTGTTCCTATCACTATTTGCAATGAAGGCGAAAGAGAGGTCTGTGAAGCATTAGCCAGGCCTGCCCTGACCCTGCAAAGCACATCAGGACACTGTGAACACCAGGAGACTAGCCCCCAATAGGTCCTGCAGTCCGATTTCAGGTGCATGATGCACACTTGGGGAAAGCACAGTGCACTAGGGTCAGGTGCCCTGCTCACTTACACCTGGCATTTCTTCACTCTCTAACTCCACCATAAGTCTCTTACCTCCCAATTTACTGTGCCTGAAATCCCTGGGCAATGGAGGCACCAGGGCAAATGATAGCATAAGGCCAACCTTAAAACTGGAGAGATAAGGAAGACTTGGAACATAAACTACTCTTGGGCACTTCTGATGAAGACAATGAAAGGAGAACCAAGGATGATCAAGAGAATCATAAAGAAGCAGGACACGTCAGTGCTGCAGCATCAGAGCAAAGGACTAGAAACCTACCTTGTCACATTCACCATTCTTTATTTGCTTATCTGATTTGCTTTGCTTTATTGGACTTTTCACTTCAAGAATCTAGGGATCCAAGAGAAAGAACACCGTCAAATTTGATTTCAAGCACTTCTCAGCCAGCCAACCACCTAAACAAAGGCACTTATGGATGACATGTCATATGATAACATCGTTTTCCAAATAGGTTGCCCCTCTATACATTTTCTTTCTTCTCTTCCAATCTTACTTTTTCTTGGAAAATAAATTGCTTATATCTAAAATGCTGACTCAGAGCAATAGAAAAAATTTTTTTAGGTTGACAATATGGAAATAGATCTAAGCTTCCAAGGCTGCTGCTGCTTTGTGACAATGCTCTCACACATACGGACAGCAGCTCAGTTATCCTGGATTATAGTTCCCTCAGGCAAGAATTTTCTCTTATTCATTCTGCTGTTTCAGCTAGCAGTGCTCAGGACACTAAAGATGATGAAACAAAGTTTCAAATGCCCATTTAGTACCTAACTTTCATATTCTAAAAATTACTCAAAGCTACTAACTTGATGCAGCTTTGGAGATAAAGAAGGCCACCAGTGACACTGGTTGTTCCCAAGTTGGGATCCTCCAAATCAAGAAATAAAAAGCCAGGACTGTCTCCTGCATTTCCAGAAATGCTGTCTTTACCCATGATAAAATACCAGGTGCCTTTCCTTTCATCTGAGCTGATTACGGCTTAGGTTATGAGCAGTAGTACTGCATGCTACTCAGAAGCTTCCCCAGGGAGCTAGATTTCTAATTAATAAAAACAAAAGCCATATTATTACTTAATAAATACAGTTGATTTAATAGAATCTGCAAAATTGAAGATCATGAGGAAAATATTTTTAAACAGCCCTTGCTTAAAATGACTGAAAACCACTGAATTTATTATTGTGTGTTTACAAATGTATATAAACATAAAAAGTAAAGTAATTTATCTTTTTCATTATTACCTTATTATTGAGTTATTATAATCTGAAACTTATATTAAGGTAAAAAATGACAAATAAAACATATTTAAGAAGACTCACTATTCTTACTGCTCTTCTCTGTCTCCATTCTTTGTTCTAACATACACATACACACGCAAACACACAAATCACAGGCCAAGCACAATTCTGTTCCAAGGTCTACAATATTCCATATCACAAAGAGGATTTTAAAAATGAGTCTACTTTTAATTTTAGTGTAATGAGCCCTGATTGTGCTCAGAAACCTAGGTTCAGATCCTAACCATACCATTTAATATTTGGGAGCCTCAAAAATGAGATGCAATGAGAGAGATTAACAAGATAATGTCCAGATACTTAGCTGTAGAATTTTATACTACTGAACATTTTACCTTTTGAGGATAGGGCCATGACATTCTACAAAAGAAGAAATACTTCTAGAAGGGTATATGTTTCCTTGGACTTTACAATGCATGGGTTAAGAAGTGAGCTTCTTTCTAACAGTCGTTCCCAAGAATACCTTTATTCATTTTTAACATTAAGATAACCCGATGACCACTTTGACCAGGCTAACTTAAAATACAGTACTTTTGGCAATACAAGGACCTTAGTTAGTAACAGAAGCAAGGTAATTTTTTTTTTAAACATGGTTCACTGTGAGCGAAACCAAACACTCCACTACATTCAGAATTTCCTTCTCGCTATTGTTGCTGGAAATGAGACCTCAAGGGAAAGCTGCGTGCTCAGAGACCTAGGAGTAAGTAGGTCAGTAGATGGCACTCCTCGCCAACTCAGAGGCAGGGCTGGGCAGAGAGCAGAGACAGTCTGCTGAGATTCCGGGCAAGAGAAACAGTGCCTGCCTGCTTGCCTCGTGCATTAGAAAACTGAATTTTCCCATGTCCCACCCTGCCCTCCCCCGCCCCCGCCTCCATCCCCAACTTACTGCACTCAAGGAGTCAAAGTGACTGAGAAACTATATATTTGCAATGGAACTTTGATAACTGGGCTTAAAGAGTTCTACCACCTTCCCTTCAAAGCAAAAAA
>PVJI01005405.1:0-31500 GCA_004026765.1 Micronycteris hirsuta | reverse complement strand
AGGGCTCAGTTAATCTTCCTCCTTTGATCTCTCCCTGCTCCAAAATAAACAGCTTTGTCAAAACCTCATTCTGAGAGAGCTGAGCCATGCAGTAGACAATTGTTTTATTTATGATCATTTCTTATCTTTGAGGAAACGACTCCAGAATATAAAAGTACAGCACCTTGTCTTCCACGGGCTTATTTCAAACCAGTTTAACTGGATAGTCTTTAGTTGCATTCAATGTGCCTTGCAGGCTGATAGGTGATTTATGATTTTCTGAATATTAACTCAGGTCCGATGGATTACTTCCTCTCCTGCCCATCCATACCCTCAACCAAAAAGGATCTGAAATTTTGATTTTGTTTGAAATTCACATAAGGAAGGTTTGAAGTAAAAAAAAAAAAAAAAAAAGTCTCTGGATAAAACAGCACAGCATTCACTATTATTCCTTATTAAGTTGTATGTGCTAAGGGAAACAGCGCCCAGGCCTGCAGAGATGCATCGTTACATGGCCATCTCTGAAAATAGAACCGTGATTAGCTGTACTTCTATTCTTAATCTGAGAAAACAGATTGAGAATTAAAATTTCAAGATTATTATTTGTCTACATCCCTCCCTTTGTGAGGACTGACAACTCAATTATTCAGCAGATGGATCCTGCACTGATAGGTCTTCCATGTTAATGATCACTGGTTGCTCCTAACAATGTTCAGGTTAATTACTTCCTTTGTTGGCATGTGGCTATCTCTCCGTTCACTTTTTTTTTCAATAGTTAGAAAATATTTGACTCAATTAGCACTTTCCCTCTTCCCTAGTTCCTGGAAGATTTGAGAAAAGGTAAGGAAAACTCAGCTTTGCCTGGCAATTTACAGAAACTTGAGATACCATTATCAACTTGCAGACAGAACAGCGAAGGGGTGTGGAAGAAGGAAACTCAGAGTCTTCCCGTTTCAGCTAAGTCTCCCCAGTATGTTTACCTCTATTTTATTTGATGTGAAACTTCAGTTAATCACACACCCATGTTAAAATATAAGGCTAAAAATACATTCCAGGGTGAAATTTATGGACTTGAGATTTTTAAGAATTTTTTTACTATTTCATTCATCAGCATGAAGAACTAAAGAAGACTAGTAAGGAAACTAGAAAGTTTTTAAGTCCTAAGAACACTGATTTAAAGGCATAGCATCATCACACCTGACCCAAAGCAGGTGATTTGAGAGGCTGAGAAAACAATACTATACCAAGTTTTAAAAACCTTTTCCTGCTCTCAGTTCCAAGATACAGCTCCAAGGGAAGCACCCCTGTGGTACATATATTTGCTAACCTCGACTAGCTAAAAGTGAAAGCATATGGGCTTTCTTATTACACTTATAGGTGCATGGAGAAAGTGACATATAATTGAGTATTCCTGACAGATTGATGATTCACATGTGTGAAGCTACATTTGTTGAATAAACATATGCCAAGGAACCAGTGGTATGCTATTTCATAGGATAAAGTAATTTTTACCTTCCTCAGATAGATGATTGTATTCATTTTTGTTCTTGTTTTGGTAGGCAGGTTAAAAAAAAAAAACAGAGGAAGTCTGACAAAGAATTCAGACCTTTCCTGAAGCCAGGCTCAGCTCAAGACTGCCCATCCAGGCAGGCTGCAGGGGCAGCGATTAGGTTTGAGAGGCAAGAGAGGGGCTTGTAGGAGCTGCATTTACTTAGCAAGCACAGTCTTAAGCCTGACTGGGAAAGATGCTGAAGGAGCCTCATGAGGGGCAGAAAAACACAGCCTAATGCCCTTCACTCCTGGCACTGCTGCCACTGCGTGTAAAACAGCCTAATTCCGCTACACCAAACACTGGAAGCCAAATACGTTTAAACTGCATATAAAAATACAGTCAAGGTTCAAATTCTACTGGTTTGCCAGTTCGCACTGAAGCACAAATTTACAAAAGGATTCCCAGTAATCCAGTTAGCCAGCTCAGGGCTCTTCTCTACTGGTTGGCGATGATGGTTATGCCCTGAGCCTTCACTTTCCCCTGAAATGCTTCACTTGTGGTGCTGGACAGCCATGCCAGAGGTGAACGCTGGCTGGGCCCCGGGCATGGCAGGCACTGGAGATGGGGAGATGCGTAAACCACAAGGAGACAGAGTAAAGAATAAGAACGCACTAACTCCTGGAGCAGCCAGTCTGTAACATGATGAGGCTGGGCTGGCACTCACATGCAGGATGCAAAGAGACAGCAGGGGAACTGTAGTTGTTGAGGTCAAGGACACTGATATTACTCCTACTTAACAACAAAGGCTCTGAGATGCAGACAAACACTATAAATGAAGACGTGTAAGTTTTAGGAGATCTTTGCTTATGCTTTACACAAAATTTAAGAAGAAAAAGTCTCTGGCCAGAAAAATCACATTTTCCTAACAAAACAAAGGTCACAAATTCAAGGGCAAGTGCATTTAAAATTGTAGGACACTTGTGAAATGGCATAATTTTAGAAAAATGCAGTTCTTTATTTTCAAATTAATAATATTCACACGGTAACTTGAATTAAGCAATTATTGTAGAGGTCACCGAGAATCAGTCTAAACAAAGAGACAAGAATAAGCTTCAGTAATGAGTAACCACTCAATGCATAATGAGGCCTTTACAATATTCATGATATTTGAAAATAGTTTATTTTAGTAACTATTTAAAATACCCCAATCTTAATCATTTGTTTAACAAAAGCTCTTCATCATAGCTTTCAAAAGCTTTCGAAGTGCTGCCTAGACCTTATCCAAACTACATTCTGAGTTGACTATCAAATTAATAAGTTGTCCTTTAGCTCAATTGTAACAACAATGATAATGACCACTATTTACTCTGGATTTTACTAACAATTCCCTACATTCCCAAGTGGTGATCCTCTTTTCCTGAATAAGCACACAGAAGCAGCGCACCTATAATAATAAACTTCTGCCATCAACTGAATGCCAGGTAGGTGTGGGCACTGCCTTATGCTCTTCACCTATGTTATTTATCATCTTCCTGAGACCCAGCAAGGTATTAACGTTCCCACGTACAGATGAGGAAACTGAGGGTCAGAAGTTAAAGTTAATTTCCGACAAGTAAATGACTGTCTATTAGTAAAAGCAAATAAACAGGCTTTATACTAGCCTAAAAGGTCTTGTCTTTTTAATTCATTAAGTCACCTGCTTCCTGCCAGGGGAAAAATAGAAATCATGAGTAAATGGGCAACACTTTCGTCACCATCCCTTCTTTCTTGCATCCATTTAATTAACCCATCATTAAAACACACTTTGCATGACAACAGAACTCTACTTATCCCTAACTATATGTTTATTTCTAAGGTTGTATATTCCCATTTATTTGAGATAAAGTTTAAAGTAAGGGGATAAAAAGTTTTGTGTGCTTTGTAAAATGATCGCATGTAGTTCTGCAATACCTTGAGCAGTGCAAACCCAGTGATTTACCTGGTTGTTGTTGGTTTTTAATAAGGGTGGCGGGGGTTCGTGATGCAGGGGTGAAGAAGCAGAACTGCTTTCACTATCGCTGCCATCACTTAAGCTAACTCTGAAAAGAAACAGAGAGAAGTCACTGGCATCATTACAGACAATTCTAATAACTATGGAAACAGGTGCAGACAGTGAAGTATCTAAACACTCTAAGCATTGAAAACTTGCTTAATTTATACAATCATTAACACATGTTGACACTTACTTTGTTCCTGGAACTGTGTTGTGTTACCTGCTGTTTCTCATTTAATGATCTCTATTCCACAGGTGAGGAAACTGAGACTAGGAGAGACTAGGTCACTCACCCAGGGTCACAGAAGTAAAAGTTCTTCTAGGGTTCAAACACAAGCAGTGCAACCCAACACTGGTGCTCAGCCACTGCATTCAGTGGCCTCATTTAGTCATTTATCTCCCTGCTCCAGTTCCACCCACGTATTATATCATCAAGCATGTCACCCAAGCCTGCAGAAGGTCAAATAAATTAGTTTGTAAGTTACTACTTTTTTTTTCCCTCCCCCCTGCCTCTTTGGTACAAGTGAAAATTTTACAAATATGACTAAAATACAGGCTTCAAGAGTGGGAGCAACTGCTAAGAAGAATGTGGACAACAGCCCTGCACAACTGACAGCTCAGGGGATGCCAGAGGATGGCATGAGTGGAGCTCGTCATGCTAGATTCACCACCAACCACTTCTACTGTGTCACAGACGATTCACAGCTGTCCCTAGGTCTGGACACTTGTACGCTTCACTGGAACACACTACAGCATTTAGAAAAACACAGTGACAACTTTCAACAATTAAAGACAATAAAAATATCACCCTCTCCCTTACATTTCTTTCTTTTCAGAACAAAATGAAATTTTCTCCTAGCCAAAGTAGGAGATATTTCTTTATTTTACTCGGCTGAATGTACGTCCTCCTTCAGAAATGTCCTTCAGTGTTTGCTTCTTATCTTTGGTTATGTACTAACCTAATACAATATTTCTCAGAAAGGAAAACGCTTTAGAAATCCAGATAGTTTTTCTCTCACTCTGAATAGGCAATCACATTCTAGCTCTATAATATATTCAGATAGACAGGATACAAGATAGAAAATGAAGGATACACTGGGACATCCGTCTAGCAAAACCTGATGGAACTTGTTTTTCTTAACTAAATTACATTAATGAAGTGTTCAGTTGAAGCGCTGCTTTAAAATGCTTCTTGACTGAAGTGGAAGGCTGAGTATTTAAACTGATTAAACAGTTGAGACTTCACAAGTGCACTGAAGATCAAATGTTACACTGGCATGGCTGCGCTAACCGCCCCTGTCAGGGGAAAAGCAAGAGCATCTCCAGCAATGTGTATCACATCAGACAACTAACAATGTGTACTGTCTGTCCCATACTCACTTAGGGTGGGACAGTCGGTGGGTGGGCAACAGCTAATCAGCATACCAGATCTTCTAAATAACAATAACTTGGGTAGCTGTCTAAACAGGCCATTCATTTCTCATCAGCTAAAATTGAGAGCAGCCAGTGATCAGGATTTTGGTTGTTATAAATACGCTCCTCCCCTCCAAGTTTCAGTCCATTCTAAGGTCTTTTTGCCTTGTAAGTTTCCTTCTTGCCAGATTAAAGACTTCTAAAGGGAAACGTTATAAGGCCATAGCCATAAGGTTCCTTATTTTCTCCTATTTAAAACAAATAGAGACGGTGAGTTTGGGAGACAAGGTGGGGGAAGAGGTATTGAGTACAGCCATAAGGAGAAACTGAGAGAGCCGACAGGACATAGACTCTAAGGAGCCTCTTCCAAAAGGACACTAAGAAATTACCAATGAGGAAACATGGCCTGTCCAGTTTGGGTTCAGATCACACCCCTTTTGGGAATTTTAGAGCCTTCTGAATCGTACTGAATAATTGGAAAAGATTTAATGCATTATATTATAAATGTAATTGGATTTTAAGTTCAAGTAGATTCATATTTTTTCCTACTCAAAACACATTAAAGTAAGCATGCCTATTTGTTTTCGTCATGATACAGAAATAAAATCCTCAAGGCAATTTCAAGCTGACTATTAATTATAAGTGACATGAATTACCATCTTATAATGTGGAATTATGCCTCACAGCATTAAAGCTACTTAAGGAAACTAATTGTCAATGCACTTAAAAGGAATTTATTTTCTGGAAAACACACAGGTGATCCTAGCTTTAATTAGGTCACACACATAATTCACTGAAGCCAATTATGTATTTCTAACTACAAACAGCAAACATTTCCTCAAATCCTAAGACTACCTACAACAATGGATCCACACAAACTCTTCAAATGAAAACAGTCTATTTCAGCAATCGGGCCTGTCACCTTGGCAGATACTTTCAAGAACAAGGACTTCTAAAAGAGCTTTTTCCTATGAAAAAATGTTTTTAAAAAACCTCTCCTTTCTGATAAAAAGGATAAACATAGTTCTCGGTAGAGGTGAGTACAAACAAGCATGCCAAAGTGCCCTAACTTAAAACGAACGTGATCATTTACTCCTGCTGTTTTGGTGTTTCCCACCCTGTCTGTGGGGGTGCGATTAGGCCTAGTAAAAATGTATGATTCTATCACAGGGAACCCTTTTTCTTCCAAGACACTCACCTGCGACTTCGGCTGCCTCCTCTATTTACAGGTCTCTCCATTTCAGAGTCATTGTCATTATCCTCTGCCTCATCTGATTCTTCCTCATTGTCATCGGAATGCAGATCTTTCATTATGGACCTTAATGGACCTGAGTAATGACAGTGAACCACAGGTAATCAAACACACTACTTCAAACACACTTAGCTATATTAGACACGGGGGAACGTGCACTTAGTGCTGCACACTGGTTAAAAATAACCATCATTATATACATTTATACAATTTACAAGACAAATTTGATAGTTCCTGGAATGAACCCTCTAATAAAACATTACTGTTTTCATATTAGATGCCCCAAAATGTTTACTAGAAAAACTCTATTTTCTAGGAAATTTTTCTATGTATTTTTCTTCCCTAAAATAAAAAATTACCACTAAAAAGAAACAGAAAGATCTATCAGTAAATTGGATGTTTTGTCAGGTTAATCCATGTATTGAAAAGTTGAGACTAATAAATCACCATGGTTGTAACTTGTTCTTGGCAATGCAGCCTTTGTGTGGTAGTTTTTGATCTATTAAGGTTTAGCTGTTCCTTTTATTTCAAGGTCAATTTCAGGTCAAGCAAGCATTTCAGTCAAGTTCAGATTATAAAGTATTTCAATTCCAGGGCATAATGTCCTATCTCTGATCTTCATATTGATCTTGGACACAACGTCTAGTTATAATAGTTTTATGTAGCCAATTTTTAATTTACCTTTTAAAGAAATTCCTGGCAAAATACCAGCATATATTTACATAAATAAGACCATGTAATAAATCAGGTGCCCAGAAAATTCAAAAGAGTATCCAGTATTACATGGAAGAAAACAACCAAGTCATAACTAATTTTATTCTAGAATAGGACAAAACTAAAAAAAAAAAAAAAAAGAAACCCATAGAAAAACTCATTAGTGTGGCTTATTTTTACTTTACCACCCTAAATATAATGAAAACAAAATAGATAATTTTAATCTTAACTGAAGAGATTGTAAAATCAATCAAGGAAGTGTGAGAGGCACTTTCATTCTGAAGTAGGCAAGTCCTAAAGTCTAATCTAGTAGGAATATCTGCACTATCACGAACTGAGTTCTAAAATAAGTGCTTGCTCTGCAATCTCACATTCTTCAAAGCCCAGATTTCTCTGCTTCTGTCAAGGGTTGATACTTTTGGGAGTCAGTGCAACAAGAAATCTGAATAGCCCCAATAATCAGTGTCTTTTATTTTTTTCCTGGAAGTTCAGCCTTAGCAGAAACACATACAACATTTTAATCCTTTTCAAAACATACACGGCCATAAGGAATTCAGTGTGGTCAATGAAAAAGGTAATGTGCAATGTGCAACATAATGCTCAAAAGCAAATTATTCCTTGATATTACTCCACTTTTCATGTTTGAATTTTTAAAAAAGGACCCCATGTTTGAAGATTTTTCCACACACAAAAGTGGAAAATATATTTATTTAATGTTCTGGTTTAAATCTCTTTTAAATTTTTCTTTAAATTTCTAAGTTTACGTAGCAAAATATATATATATATATTTTACAGATGACAAATTAATACTTGCCAAAGAAAAAGGCTTATTAATCTGTAGAAAAATAAATAAAATGAAAGATATTCAGAAGGGAGGGTAAAAACCTCTTTTTCTATGTCAAAGCCTCTCAAGTCTAGCTTTTGCTATTGTATTTCCTTTGGGAACTCCCTGGAAAAGGCTGTGTCTATAATCCTTTTGTAAAATGGGACTCCGATGGCAGGGACTGGAAAAAGGGGGATTTCTAGAGGCTGGCCTCATACATCAGAACAATACTCAAGTGCATTCCTAGGGGAAATAAATACAACTACATAAAAGCCAAGTTATCATTCAAATAATAAAAAAGTAGAAAATAGGCCATAAATCAACTCATTAAGATGTTTTATGAGAAAGATGTCTCCTAGTTTGCCTGGGAGATGTTGGTACCTTGTTGCCTCGTCTGGGATGGTGTGAAGCTGGAGCTGGAGCTGGAGCTGGAGCTGGCAGGACTGGGTTGTTCGGACTTTAAAGAAGAGAAAGGCATCATCAGTGTATTTATGGGACACCACACATCTAGAATTAAAAGCAATACTACTGCTCAAGAATATTTTGTTCTGCAAAAACAGCCTGACACTGTGCAAGAAAAATGATAACACACTGCATTATGTCAAATACACTAACAGTGGAGAGTCAGGGTGTTCTTTTCATTTTGTCTGCCATATTTTTACTAGATGCAGAAACAAGAATATAAACTCAAGGATAAAAAGATAAATACCTGAGTATTACATGAAGAAAGAACCTGGCTTTGATTTCACTCCTACGTTTACTACTACCCAAGATCTCTTTCTAAAAGATACCTTGATCATCCTTTCTGCAATGTTTGATTGACTCAGCTGGTTAGAACATAGTGGTAATGAGGCCAAGGTCATTAGTTCAATCACATTATGAGCCAGTTAATTTCACTCCGGTCCAAGGCCATGACCCAACCCTAACCCCATTCATCCACAGTTCACAAACAGAGGCCAATATTCACAAGCCTAGCCAAGGCCCACAAATGAGTCAGGGGGGAAATGTTGCCACTCCTTTAAAGCAAAACAAAACAAAAAAACCTTTAATTCCACACAGCCTATTAATGCAAAGAAAGCGCATCATATGCACACCCAATTCCCTCACTCTCAGTGAATTCTCCTTATCCTTTAATATCCAGAACAAGTGCTACATCCTCCTTGACCCACCCAACCAACCCACACACAGTTCTCTTTCTTCTCCAACCCCACTGAAAATATGGATCATCTCTGTGCTTATCAGACATGCTGCAGTATTATGCTACCTCTGATGTGTGTCATTTCTCTCCAGTAGACTGCCAGCACTTGAAGAATTAGGGTTGGGGAATCTGTCCTGTGCTTGTTAGCCCCTTGAATTTAGCATAATGTATAATATGCAGAAGGCGCTCTGTATCTGTGACTGAAGGCAGTGCATTAGGCCCTCTGTTCCACCGTCTGCCAGTGTTTGAGACTTTACAGTAGGTAAACATGGGAAGAGCAAATACATGTTCAGAATTATGCAAAGAAATTGATCATACTATCAACACACTTTAAATTTAGGTATTTAAGGCCAAATTTATTTTAAAATAACTTAAGGTTGATAAATTTGGTTTTAAGTGTGGGCTATTTCTATCCAGTTTCTGATGTGCTCATAGTCTCAACTACATACTCATGTTATTTAAGAAATATTTGAGGCCCTGACCAGTGTGGCTCAGATGGTTGGGCATTATCCCCCCAAAGCACAAGGTCACCAGTTTGATTCCCAGTCAGGGCACATGCCTGGGCTGTAGGTTTGTCCCTGGTCAGTGTACCTGTGAGAGGTAACCAATTGATATTTCTCTTCCACATCAATGTTTTTCTCCCTCCCTTTCCCTCTCTAATAAATAAGGAAGGAAGGAAGGAAGGAAGGGAGGGAGGGAGGAAGGGAGGGAGGGAGGAAGCAAGGAAAGATTTGAGACCGTCTCCTGTACAGGCTACATCTCATCTTCTCCTTTCTACTTTGCTGAATAGGTGATCAAGTTTATCAGGGCCACATGGAAGAGAAAGGAAGTGCACAATCAGAAGCCACTAAATGAGGATGAAAATCTCAGTTCTGTTTATAGTACGGTTTCTCACCACTGATTTTTCCCTCTACCCTCCTAGCACTGAACCCCCACCTCCTTTTCTCCAAACACCCTCCACAGACTCAGACACAAGGAAGCACTTTCAGGCATTCCAAATACACACTTCACATCCTCAGGCTGGATGGGAAAACAGGTGTCAGCAATCTACCACTCATTCTGCAGGAAAAGAGCCAGACAGGATCTCTAATGAGCAGCAGGCGGCCCACCAACCCTTCACCACTGCGAGATTTACTTGATGTTTGCAGTACAATGTCCTACACATTGCTGTTTGTGGTCCACAAAAAAGAGCTAGTTTACAAGTACAGCCGCCTGTGTGAGGTATTCTTCATTTCTATTGGGTGGCTCTTCCACTGCGAGGCATCACGGTGAGTTACACAGCTGAAAGGGCGTTCAGCTAGCATTTCTGTGCAATGCCCAGCTGCAAAACATTTCCCCCGTGGTCTGCACAGTACTCCTTTTCCTCTCCAAGTTGCTCTTTTCAGCCATGAAAACTGTCTGCAAACGGTATTATTTTGATAGCTCTGGAAACCATCTGGGAGCCAAGAAAGAGGTTTCCTTAGAGTGAGTGGAGAGACCTCTAATTCCCAATCCTGCCTGACCAGTATGCATTGCACTGGACTTAAAGGAGCCATTCTGCCAGAGCTGTTTGTTAGGAGTGACATTAATTAGGATAGCAAGAGAGGATGGTGGCCATCTCTCCAACAACTCCACACTAAAGTCGAACCATCTGTCGCAAGCATCATGCCAATGCCAAAACCAAACCTGCATGCAGACTTCTTTTAGCTTCTTAACCATCAACAAGGTTAATAATTTCACAGTTGTTAACCATTAGAAAACTGACAGAGTAAAAGACATAATATGACAGGAGAAAAAGGCTTTTTACTCAACATTTATCATTAACACTCTGCCTCATCCACAGAGCATTTGAGGAGGTTTACAATAGAACATACATTAAATAATGAGACTATTAAAGTAGAAAGCTTAATGCAACAGAAGTGGATAGAGAAAGATAAAATGTTGAATGGTGAGTAGCAAATGTCCTGGAAGCTTTTTGCAACCAGGATAAGGACTTGTGAAATTTTGGAGCTGAGGAGACCTTTGATGGAAGAAGTGATTCTCACTTTCATGGGCATTGGAATCACCTTGGAGGACTTGTTACAAAGATGGCTGAGCCCCATCCCAGAGTTTCTCATTTAAAAGTCTGGGGTAGGGATGAGGGCCTGGGGGTCTCACAAGTTCCCAGGTGATGCTGCTGCTGCCCATCTGCAGGCCAACCAAACTTTAGAGAATGCTGATCAAGGACCCAAACATTAGCAGCCAGGGGTATGTGTCAGAATCAGCTGGAGGGATTCTATACAGGAAGAGATTCTGATTCAATAGGTCTGGTGTGGGAGTCCAGGCATGCTTCTATTTTAAAAGCTCGACAAATGATATTAATAGAAATTCCAGGTTGAAGAGCACCAATACTAGGTCATCTTTTCTAAATGCAAAAAAAAAAATGTTTTTGAATAAATCTTAAATTTAAGATAGAATAAGAAGGAAAAGAGCATCATGAGAAAAATTGGAAACTTATTGATTTATGGAGAGATAGCATTTCTGCACACTTTCCAAAGCATTTTGCAAGAAAGCACCCTGGCAGAACATGGCTGCACTCAATAAAAACATTTATAAAATATGTACAGTTATGTCATGCTGAATAGATTTCAAACTAACCTAAGAGACCGAGTTAAAATTCAACTAATGTTAGCTGCTCAAAAAGCCATTCTGCTACCAGATGAGGTTGACACAGTCTCACGTTTGATCAGTCCAACAAAACAGAGCTCTAGTTCACGTTAAGTGACGTCTGTATTTTATTTTGTAAAAAATCAGATTTACCCTCCTAAAACACAAAATCATGGATGATGATAAAAGCTAGGGAAAGCTGCTTGCTTTAAAAAGTATTCACATAAACAGGGCTAGATTAAGACCTTTATAGGCCCCAAGATTAAAAAGATTAGGCACCCCCTTTTCCTGATGTGTCTATGTGTCAAAACCTACGTGTAGGGAATTTCAATGATGTTCTAATTTTTCCCCTTACTAATTTGATACTTGCTTTTGAAATATCAAAATTCTCACCACTAGAAAAGTTTTGTATCTTCTTACCAATGCCATAAAGCACACACTTAGTTGACCTACTGAGTAATCAAATACTAGACATGAAGTTTCTTTAAATAGGTTTGCTCCAGTGACAATAATACAGGTTTAAGAATCTCAAATTTTATTGCTTGCTAGTAAGTTTTTGGGAAGACTGCTTAAGCATCAGTTTCCTCACAGAGTGAGAGCACCGAACCTCATGCAGAAGTATTAAATTTGTATAATAAAGTAAAAACTCCTAGCCCACTGCTGTTATAATAGCTAATCAACATTTGCTTGCTACTATTATTTATAATAGATCAAATTCCTCTGTGGCCTAAAACAAGATATATCTTTACTACCAAAATAATGGGCCTACCAAGATTTGCAATGAAATTTTCAACATTAAGTGGCTATGCAAAATCATTTCGTAATGGATTTTCTATGGAGGATTACTTTTGTCCAAGACAAGTAAGAAAAACCACATGTTTACAACTCCTAGAAGTTGAGTGCTTCAAAAGAGAACACCTGTCCAGGTAGGTCACAAGACACGGCTTGTAAAATCTGGCACTGGTCTCACACTGGAAGCAGACTTCTTCCTTAGGTTCCAGAAGACGGAAGTTGTGTCATCTTTTCCATTAAGCAACTATATTTATGAACAGAATTTCAACTTGATCTTTAAAACAATCAAAACGAAAAGGGGAGAGAATAATTTACACCTTTCATCAGGGGAAATAGGAGAATACAGTACACGTTAATCAACATATTGCTCCATTTTTTTTTCATAAAACTTGTACCTTGTTTAGAAAAAAATAAATGTACAATAAAGATTATCTTTTATTTGCACGATTATGCAGAGACTGTGTCAAGGATGTACACTAGTCAAAGAAGAAGACGCAAATATAAGACACTTTATTTACTTTTCTGTTCAGTTTTCATGAGTGACTGAAGTACTAGGTTTTGGTCAGTTTAGTCTTTCCTTCATTAAAAATTATAATTATCTGACACTTTTTTTTTTTGCCTACCATTAAAAAATACTTTAGGGATAGATGTTAACTAAACTTATCGTGGCAATCATTTCACAACTTATACATGTATGAAATCACTGTTATAACCTTACATTAATATAAGTCAATAACATCTCAATAAAAATGAAAAAAGACTACTTCATTTAGTTTTTCTTCTATAAAATACTTGAGATAATTGATAGCTGGGGGAACTTAGGGGGTGGAGGGATTAGAAAAATGAAAAAAGACTCATGGACATGGAAACCAGTGTGGGTGGTGATTGCAGCGGGGAGGGGAGTATAAGGGGACTAAATGGGAATAGAAACCCTACAATAAAAATTTAAAAATATACATTTAATTATAAAGCAAAATGGTATATAACACCTATTCTAAACAACTGTGGAAAATGTTCTTCATATAAATGCACTCTACCTACTGATTCCCATTTATGGGCAATATATTATGAGGACTATGTCAATGAAAGGCTAAGGTGAAAGTTAAGCAAAGAAATAAGTATTGAAAAGTTATAAAATTAGCTTAGGTTGAGTTAATCTGAAAAGATCAATGCAAGACTGCATTGTCAAATGCTAGAAACAAGGGGATTTTTATTTTCATTTGGTTTTACATTAATAATTGCTCCAAAATAAGCATGCTAAAAGTACAAAACTTTATATACAAAGGTATATGAAAAAAAGGTTGGACAAACATCTGTCAATAACTCTAACCTCTTAATGTATCTTTGTGTAGCTCTATCATATTCTTTATTTCATTCGCTCTATGAGAAAAAAAAAACGTTATGAACTGAATTGTGTCCTTCCAAAATTCAGAGGGTGAAGTCCTAACCTCCATGCGATGGTATTTGGAGAATGGGCCTTTGGGAGGTAATTACTGTATTTCGCTGTGTGTAGCATGCATTTTTCTGCCCAAATTTTTGAGGGAAAATAAGGATGCACATCATACATGGGCAGTACTAATTCCATATCTATATAAATGTTTTTAACTTTTATTTATCCTTATGCACTAGAAATATAACTCTAAAAAGCAATAATGATATCTGTATACAAAGTAATACCCTGGAATATGATAATTGGTTTTGTTTCTAAATATAAATAAAAAATTGAATTAAAAAATCAAAAGATTTTTTTTCCTGAAAGTTTGGGCCAAAAACTGGGAGCGCATTATACATGGCAAAGCACAGTAGGTTCAGATGAGTTGTGAGGGTGGGATATTTGCGATAGGATTCGTGCCCTTACGTAGAAGAGACACCTGACAGCTTGCTCCTTCTCTTGCAAGCTGCAAACCAAACAAACAAACAAAAAACAACCCAAAACAAAACAAAAAAGAAAGAATCCTCACAGTGAACCAAATTAGCCAGCACCTTGATCTTAAAGACTTCTCGGCCTTCTGAAATGTAAGATATAAATTCCTGTGGCTCAAGCTGAGTAAGAGAAAGGGACACATTTTTTTTTCTCCATTTTATTGATCATGAAACTGAAGCACAATAAGATTAATTGATCAGCGGGTAATATTTAGGTGGATTAGAATGAAGTTTTCTAACTTCTAATCCAGTGCTCTTTGTACTACACCTATTAACTTTGAAAATGTGCAATTAATTTATAGCAGTTCAGAACACACTAACAGTCATTATTTATAACCCTAGTGTCAGGGGACAAAGTTTTCTATGTCACTGTGAATGATACACTGAACATCCCATCATCCATAAGGGACAGCTTGTGACAGGCAGCCAAAGCAAACCAGTAGAAAAGCAAAATGCTTCATCCTTGGGTCTGAAATGTGTCTGTATCAATTGCTTTTAACATTTGTCCAATTGATACTACAATGATCCTGGCTTCTAGACTCACTAGTTCGATAATTTTGTTTTAAAAAGAAAGTTTCTCCTCTGCCTTGTCCTAATCCTCTTGACATTGGCACTGATCAAGATGACTGACAAGTCCATCAGGCAACACACTGCAATCATTTATTTTATTTTCCTTCAAAGGCGATCTACTCTCTTTTCCCAATTCCTCTATATAGTTCCCCTAACCTCCAGTAACAAATGATAGATTTAATGCTTTAGATAACCTAACAACACCTCTTTCTTTGAAAACAAGGTGAAATTGGGGAAAGGACACTGGAATAGGAACTTGAAATCTTTATTGCTGGTCAGTTACTTAAGTCTGTGACCACAGGGAAGATACTACATTTCTCTCTGGCAAACCCTCTCCATTGGTAAGTATTATGACAACTTGGATGAACTTGATGTTAAATTAGAATTATATTTAGCCTCTTGAGTCCTTATATAATCAAAAGCTATTTTTATGCCTGTAATTTTCTGGTAACAGAGCAAGATCCTAAGAAGTACTCTTCTATTCTGTTAGCAAAACATGTCCTTATTTCTGTTATATTTTCAACTTACAGGCAAAATCACCCTGGATGCCTAGATATTCGGCTTTATATTGAGGTGCCTCTGCTTTTACAAATTCATTTGCTTTCTTTGTTATTATTGTTCTCTTCACTATTATTATTAAATGCTGTCATCATTTGTACCTATCACTCTCTGTCTGAGAACACAAAATCCCATTAGGAAACAAAATGGCCTTGGGGAACAAGGGTCTATAAATCTTTCCCTAAGACTTTTTTCCACACTTAGGGATGGCTGTAATTTTCTTTTAGCTTCCTCTCTTTAACAGAAGAGCCGAAGTCTTTTATCTCTCATCACCAGTTGTACTTTGAAGACTGCTACTGACTATTGTGGCCAGAACATGTGATCTTTCAAAATATCTAGTTGTTAAAAAAAAGAAATCCAGTTGTTGCAAGATGGTGTATGTGCCAGATGTGTTTTAAAAATCACTCCCTTGTTTAGAGCTTTAGGAATGAAAAGTCATTTGGAAACAGACCATTTACAGTTGCACCACCTATAAGCATGTCACTATTCCTTAAGACTGTGTGCATAAATGTTGAGTTTCACAACTGGCCATTACTATATGTTTTGAGAGTAGTGGGTAGAGAAGGAAAAAAAGTTACAAGTGAAAGTGTTTCAAGCTATAATGCTTCATGAAAGAGAAATTGAAAGGAAAAAAGTTTCCTGATGAAATAGCGCATAATTAACTGTTGTTGAAACAGTTCAATGAACATCAAAACACCATTGCTCATCAGTTAACAATAGGATCCTGAAACTACTGTCAGAACAACTATTCAGTTACTCATGAAATAATCCACCTGTGCAGAGTACAAAAGCTTGAAAAAATGGAAAGTATTACTGTATTCTCTCTCTGTATAAGGGCAATATTGAACTGTACAAAGTCCTAAAAAGTGCATTTTATATGGTTATATGCACAGTTTTGGATTAGAAAATTTTAAATATTAAAGTAAATTAAACAGAATGAATTCAGGGTATCATAAAGGTTGCAATTAATTGAAATGAATTAAAACACAGATACAACTGCAGGGATCATCTTGACAAGATATTTAACTGCATTTCCTTATTAATTTTCGATCTTTTTAAAAAATGGCTTACTTTAAAATGGTGATAGAGCATTTGATTGACACCAACAGAATCTTTACAGACTTAAACAAAATGTCAAGCCGTTTTATTAATTTCATTATTTATTTATTTTTATCCTCACCCAAGGACATTTTCTTCATTGCTTTTGAGAGAGAGAGGAAGGAAGGGAGAAACATTGATGCAAGAGAGAAGCATTGATTGGTTGCTTCCATATGCCTGGACCAGGGCTTAAACCTGCAACCTAGGTACGTGCCCTGATGAGGAATCAAGCCCGCAACCTTTCAGCTAGGGAACGACGCTCTAACCAACTGAACCACACCAGCCAGGGCCAGTTTTACTGATTGTAAACTTTTAACGATCTTAGAGAATTTTCCCATTACTGTACATGTGAAGCTTAGATTTAGTGTCATAGCAGCAGCATTAAAAAAACTCATTTTTTTATTTGCTGAGACCTTATTTATTTCCATGGTACTTTGACTTCCAAAACCACCAGAATCCATTGGGGAAAAAAGCGTTGATTTAAAACTATACAATCATCACCAGGTCAAAAACACATTTCTCATTATCAGTCTATACAATAAAGACTATCAATAACTGCAAGGATTATTTCTTTACAAGCCTTCAGTCTTCCTAATTAAAATAACAGTACATGTTCCATGTAACACACTTAGACCCTTTCTTCTAGATTAGGACACTCCAAAGCTCCTTGGGTGTGGTATACACCAGTCATTTTCAACCTTCTGCATCTCGTGGCACAAATAAATTATTAAAATTCTGTGGCACACCAAAACATATATTTTTTTGTTGATATGATCCCCAAATAGGTTTAATTTTCATGCAGTCACACTGGACAGCTATTGTTGTGTTGACTATTGTCATTTTTCAAATTTGACAATCTAAGGGAAAAGAGGTCAGTGCCTCTGAATAAATAGTTGGGTACTGCTATATTTTAAAAATTATTTTGGCACATCAGTTGAAAATCTTGGTATACACATAGATATATATATAAGATAATCCATAGGAGTAGAAGAAAATAATAGAATGTTTATTCATATTTATGTTGTCTTTTCCTTTTAAATTTTCAAATTTTTATATGTGCTTTCTTGTTCATAATATGTTAGTATGACTATTACTACCATTTGGAAATACACATATATTGTGGGTACATGTTTCCTAAGAGAGAGGAGTTTATGAGTTTTAATATCAATTCTATAGACAATTATCAGTTTAAATTCTGTAATTTACCTACTCAAACCTTAATTATATCACATAGATTTCAAACTCTGGATGATATGGGCTAAATATACAAGTATTAGTATCTTGTATCTTTGAGCAGTAGTATTATCATTTACTCAAAGGCTATTCTGATTTTTGTGTTTTCATAACATTTTATGCTCAAAATTGACTTAGAGGTTAAAATTTTAATTTTTAAGTGAAATAGAAGTACTATAATAAAGTTCCTTATTAAATAAGAGATAACATAAATGTATTTAAAAAATTTTTCAAGTGTGCATAAATGTTAAAAAAAAAAACCCCATAAAATACTTTATATGACCTGCCCCTCTCCCAGAAATTTGAAATTGTCTTCACTGTGACTCTTTTTAAGACTCCAACTTCATAGTGGTTGCTGAAATTACACAGTATTAAGTGAAACTTAAATTTTTATAAATAGCTTAACATCTAAATATGCTACACTTACATTCATTTCTATTTAAAATGTCAAATACTAACCAAAAGTTTTAAGCCCCTCCATTTTAATGAAAACAAGCTGAAATAGCAAAACCACAGCACATTTAGAAACTGCTCTCATGTAAAAACATTAGGAGGTAGATTTTTTGTTTTGTTCTCGATGTACCCTTTTAAAAATGTGGTATTTACAATCAATGCATTCCCTATCAGCAATATTAGATTCTTGTCAAGAATAGGAGGAATGCTACGGCTTAGAGTGCTCTGAAGAAGCCTGCATTTCCATGCACACGTCTTATATAAGCCTAACAGTTTCTTTTCTTCATAAATCAATCTATTGTTGTACTTCATAATGAGAAGGCAGATTTACTGCCTTTTACCGCTTTTTCTCACCATCAGAAAGATGCCTATTTGGGTAATATAACGTTTCTCTTCTTCAAGGGTGTTTGGGATTAGGGAGGCAGGGGCAAGAACCTTTAACATCTGCTCCCTTCGAGTGAATGACACCTCCAGTTCTCACAGCCAGGATGCTGAAAAGCAAATACTCGCAAGTTGACAAAATTCTCTAACTTGAAGAGGCACACTTTAAATACACTGAAGACACATCTCTAAAACACGCATTTGGGATCTGAAGGTTATACTGTAAAACACATCAATTTGATTGCTAATATTGCAAATCGAATGCCATAAAATCATCACCACTGTTAGAACAATAGGAGTTTAGAATAAGGACCTTCAATTCCATTATCTTGAATTTTCTCTACCCGGAAAACAAATTTAAAGTACTGGCTGGTAAGACTCTAATCATTTGTTACCTCAATGCTGTGCAGTAATAACAAAATAGTTTATAATATAGACTTGCATTCTTCTGTTTCTGTTTACTTAATTTTTTTTCCCTTAGGGAGAAATATTTAAGCATCATGAACTCTAGACTTTAATTTAAAAATAAGAGAAAGGCACTTGTCAGCATCTAATTCCTGACCATCTGTCTTAAAAAAAAATACACATACACATACTCACCCACTCACTCTGGTTAGGCTAAACATTCTTAGCAAGTAAGTAGGTCTTGATGGATCTAAACAGAAGTTTAAGAAATCATACTTCTACTTTTGCAAACACAGTTATCTTTAAACAAGCCTCATGATTCCAACTAGAATATGCAATCAGCTGTAAGTTAAAACCAAACAGACATCATCCAAAACAAACAAATAAGTAAAGTAGGGCAGGTACTGGATTCAAGAAGAACCTCTATTTTTGAAGAAAACTAAATTGTCTTCTGTCCACGAATATGGACTATTGCCTAGGTGAGCGAACACTTCTTGTTATTTCGGGCTATCTTTTGTCACTTAAGCAATGCTTTCTGACAGTTTTACAGGCTGTTATCCCAAGGACTTCAGTATTTATGACCTTTATTCACTTGGGCTTTCTGCTCTTATCCACTGGTTACTAATCACTAAATAGATTTTTTTTTATGGGACTGAAATTAGCTAAAAGGATGTCCTTCAACAATGGCAGCTTAGGACAACACCGGCTAAAGGTCTCCTCGGCCTCTTCCTTGCTCTTCTCAATTTTCTCTTCCTTACAGACAAGTTAATGAGGGTTCAGATCCATGCTGTTCAACCAGAGCAACGGCAAATGATTTACAGCATTCTTAGAGGATGCTTTGGGACCGTTTCTGAATTGATCCTCAGAAACTCACTCAATTTCAATATTTCAAGAATGATGTAAAGGCCTAAACTTATTTTTAATCTGCATGGAACAAAAGCATTTTCTACTCATAAAATCATTATTCAGGAATAGCTCAATTATACAAATCTTGCTATATACACGTGTAAATGTTTCAAATATATATTAAATTTTTTGGAATATTTAAGTTTATAATATGGCATTTGACTATCTTTGTACATAGCAAAGGTTACGTATTGCCTTTTTATTCACTACATTTAAAAGACCATGTGCTAAAAAGCAAGGAGAAAACACAGACCCTTCTTTCCACTTAATTGCATTTGACTTAAACATCTCCTAAGAGATTGATTTTTATCTCACGAACAATGTGAAATGTATAATAGATCACGTTCTCTTTACCATCTGGCTACTAGAAACCTGAAGTTAAATTAGTCTGGAAAGTGGTATTTTCTCATAAACTGAAAGTCTGAAGTAAAACTAGAAATATTTACATTATTATTCTCATAATTTCCTGATGAACTGAGTAAATTGCACAATTCCCTGAGTGTGGGCTGAGCAATGGGGCAGGAGGAAAAGGGAAGGAGGGAGGGAGAGAGGAAGGAGGGGAGACAAATTTTGAAGGAGCACTAAGGCTCCACCTTATTGCTTTAGAATACAATTTAATAACTATGACTCTTCCTGGGACAAAAGGGATTTATTATGATCAGCTTCTGTTTTCTTGAAAATTATGCTGGAAAACATTTAAAAAGGAAATGTGCAAAAAAAGTTTCTTAAGCCTTTATATAATTCCATGTTGTAAAAAACAATATGGTCTGCCCTATGAGAAAAACAATTTTAATTTATCGAGATTAGTATTTACATAAAATTACTTTATCTATTTGTATATAACATTCACTATTTGGACATCAAGTGATTACATTTAATTAATTGAGACCTATATGAAAAATTTTCCTTGAATAAAGATCCAGGAAAGTTTATTTCTGCCAATTAATGTTCATCCTTTGATATTCCAAATATAAAACTACATAACTCTCATATTTCTCTAGGAAAAAAAATGGTAGACCTTATTGCCCATGTGCAAAATTTGCCTAACTCTGAATGAATGCTATGTTTTTAAAATTTTGTTACTACTTATCTTCGTTTATATTTGTCACATATATTGCTCTGTATGCCACATTCTATTTAAACTGTCATATAGTTCAAATACTAAATAAATTAAAAATTAAATACATGTACATGTATAAGAATTTACATAGTAATAGTATTTAGAAAATAAGATAGTCTCTCTAGGATTATCAAAAATATTAAGGAAACCAAATAACAAGTGCTGGCAAGGATGTGGAGAATGGGGAACCCTTTTCCACTGTCGGTGGGAATGCAGACTGGTGCAGCTACTGTAGAAAGCAGTATGAAGTTACCTCAAAAAATTAAAAATGGATCTGCCTATTGACCCAGTGATCCCACTTCTGGGAATCTATCTGAAGGAACCTACAATACCAATGCTCACTGCAGTGTTATTTACAATCACCAAGATACGGAAGCAGCGCAAATGTCATACCATCAGCAGATGAGTGGATAAAACAACTATGGGACATTTGCACTATGGAATACTACTTGACTATTAAAAAAGAAGAAAAATTTACCCTTTGTGATAGTATGGATGGACCTGGAGAACATTATGCTAAGTGAAATAAGCCAGTCAGAGAAAGACAAATACCATATGATTTTACTCATGTGTAAAATGAGTAAACTAATGAACAAACTGGACTAAGAAGGAAAATGGGGACAGACTTATAGGTGGAAAGCAGGATGACAACTGGGGGCGGGGGAGGAGGTTTGGGGGTAGAGGGACTGAGCAAAAACGATAAAGGTCCCACAGACAAGGTCCCATGGTGATTGCTGGGGGTGGGGGGTTATAAAGGGACTAAATGGTAATGGAAAAAAATAGAATAAAGATTAAATAAAAAATAAAATAAAAAGTAGGAAAAATATTAAGGAAACATTTTAATGTGCAATTACATGACTATGAATTTTTTATCTACTCCAGTGGTTAGATGACAAAAGGTGTTCTGTTATTTTTTAGTAAGTTGAATTTTACACTGTTCAGATATAAATATCTAAAAATATGTGAATGGAGAAAAAAATATTTTGGACATATGGCTTTTCAAAACATAATAAACTATATAATTATGACAAAGAGGAACAGTATTGTTCTTTTCTGAATGAAAAGATTTGTTTTAGGTTAAAAAGATATTTAGAAGTCTAATTCTCAGCTTCTCTTAGAAAATAAAAGGTATAGTATAATAATCATGAATAGAAAAAAAACTACAGTTTTTTAAATATTTCAAAAATTCCTAGGTAGATAAAAATATGTTTAAATACTTTGAACCCAGAGGAAAAGGGTATCTTTTTTTTTTTTTTTTAACCTTAAATGACTCTGGGGAGGAAATGCACATCAGGGCTTCACTCTACAACAAAGAATTATAAAACCATGCCTCCTCTTCTGTAAACATTTTCTCTAATTTTTAAAATAATACATTGAGGCATGTTATATGCAAGTTAGTGATTAAAAATTGATAGAGTTTTCCTGAACTATTCTGTCTTTTCCTGAAACTCTGTCTCTTACTCATCAACTCTCGCCCCCCAACCTTTCATCACCACGTCTGACATCCTAGAAGTTATCTTTCCTATAACGTTACTGCTCAAGTAAATAAACTTTACATTCATCTGGCCTTTAAAAATCAAAAATAGAGCAAGCAAAGAAGTCCTCCTCACCTTATTTAAAAGAAAACAGAGTAGCCCTCAGGAAAACAAAAGTGCCCCGAAGTTCACATTTGTCGGCAGGGAGTTGAGAGATGTTAAGAATGATCCTCTTGAAAAGAAAGAAGTCTCCTTAGGCACCCACATGTATATTTAGATTAGATTGGCAGTTTAAATGACAGCAAACACATGGTCATGACTTCCCAATTGCTCACTCATCCAACACACACACACACACACACACACACACACACACACACACACACACACACAGGCTAATCAGAAACAAACATCCACCCCAAACTGTTTTAGAAACTAGCTTCTTCCATCTGATACAACTGTATGTGTGGTAAGCAGGCATTCTGCTACAGAGATCAAATGTCAAACACTTTCTCTCCCCCACTATTTCCAGATCTTGAATCATATTGCTTTATTATTCCAGAATATTTCCCTAACGTAAGTCTGACTTACCAACCTAAGTCAGTTGAGTAAACTCCCTGCTCTCTCCTACAGAGTTTTATGAAGCACATAGTGAAGAAATGACCATGTAAACATTCCAGGACCAGTTTGTCTCATGGGTATTTTAACTGTAAGACCTGCCCATCCTCTCAGTAATAGCACAACTATCCCATAAACAGGGCAAAGTTATCACATTTTCTTGTTCAAATAATGAGTGATAGAGTTAAAAGACATGGACTTTAAGCTCCTATTCATTACTGGGGCTCCAGTACCAATTTCAATAAACATTTCAGGTAAACATATATGTATATAATAAAATTCATATATATTAATATGTGTGAGATACAGAAAGCCAAATGTTCTATCATAGACGGATAGGTTATAAAAAATGGCAAAAAGATTTTAAAATACAATTATTTTGACATGAATTTTGCACTCAAATCTAAATGTCAAATACTTTGAGAACTCAATGTGAGGGTGAAGGCAGAAATAATGGAATAATAAAATGATCTGGGGCTCAGGTTTTGGAAACACCAAGTCTGGTTTGATCCTGACTCCACCACTTTGTACCTGTGTGACACTAGCCAAGTAACATTCTCTCTCCACCTCTCTTCGCCTCTCAAGTGGGAAAATGAAATTAATACCAGTAACAATTCATATAGTTACTATGAGAATGTAGATGAATGCAAGTAAAGCATTTAAGACAGAGCATGGAATAAAGGATGACTAAATGGCTACTACTATCAATAAGAATGCCTGTGAAAGTATGGTGTAAGAAAAGTCAAGTCTGAGTCCATTTTGCTTCTTTAACACTCTCCATCTATGCCGGTCTTCCCTAAAATACACTTGACACTTCAAGAAATAAGGTGACCACTTTAGACTGATTCAACATTTATTTTCCCTCAAACTTCTCTTGGAGCAGGGAGCTGACAAAAGCCTTGCTTAATACCTGATGTATAAGACATTCTAGAAAGGACTTCTAGACAAACAGACAATAAAGAAGATAATTAAAAAGTGATTATCTAAGTACAAGTTGCCTGATCAAGTACAAAATTCCTGCTAAATTTCAACAGCATTAACAGTGATGCCCTGGACCTTTTTTCTGAAGGCTTACTTACTAAGTATTGAAACATGAGGCAAGCCAAGTCATGGGGTAGCCCTTCACCTCTGCTGATGAGTTCATTGGCAAAGGTGAGTCCAGTCATGAGACCTCTTTTCTTTAACCAGAATATAGCAGCAAAAGATCCCAAGAAGAAAATTCCTTCTACAGCAGCAAAGGCCACTACCATTTCCTCAAAAGTAGATTTTCTATGTGCTATCCACTGCAAGGCCCAATCTGCTTTTTTCTTAACATATGGCTTTGTTTCAATTGCATTAAATAAAAATTCCCTTTTGGGGGGATCTCTGATCTAAGTGTCTATTAGCAAAGTGTACATCTCTGAGTGAACATTCTCGATGAGACTTTGAAAGCCATAAAAACAGTGAGCTTCTGGAACCTGCACCTCCTGACTAAATCGCTCCACCAAATTAAGAATTCAAAGTGGGGATGGGTGGGACAGGGGGAAGTGGTGAGGGGAAAATGGAGACATCTGTACTTGAACAACAATTAAAAAAAAGTTAAAAAAAAAAGAAGAGAAAAGAATTCACAGAAAAAGAAAGTGAAACTCATGTAGGACATCCCACTCATTGAGACCCAGAAGCTTTTCCTCCTGCAGAAAATGTGGTCCCTAAAAGTCTCAAGAAAAAGATGCATTTAAAGAACACACTAATACCATCATACTGTTCTTGATATTTCATCTCAATTTTATAGACATACATACTTCTGTCATATGTTAACTTGTCCTAGTAATAAAAAGACAAAAACCAGATGGATTCTGATGGCTTAATGGCAGAAATATTTGTCCTGTGGTTTTCACTACTTTATAAAAGTATTGCAAAGGAATTTAGAAGTGGGGTAAAACCTCAAACTTAATTGAAACTCCTTTATGTTGTCTGACAAATTAAGATTGTAAGTAGCGTTTATTATACAACATCTGCTCATGTGGTATCATCAATGTTAAGTTATTTCCTTTTTTTCTTTGAAACCATAATCACTACAATGCAGTTTCTGAACTCCTAGCAAGAGGTTTTGTTATACAGTAAGTCTTCGCCTAATGTCAACAGGTTATGCCACTTCAAGACAAATGACATATAACGAAACCAATTTTACAAAAGGCTTACTGATATAAATAAGAGTTAAGTTCTTATAGCATCTCATCAACATTTTAACAAAACAATGTTGAAAGAAATGACATTATTGGAGGACCTGCTATGTATACCGAAGCAAGCAAATTTGATGTACTTGAGAAATGAGGTTACTTCCAATGTCAATGTTATCTAAAAACTTGTTTTAATGTTTGCTTCCACCTATCATTAAAATTTAATATAACCTAACTCAATTATCATCAATCAGATACAGGTATTGGATAATTATATTAGTATCAACACTATAAGCAAATTAAGGTTTCTTCCCATGTGATGGAGTTCTGATAAATATCAATTCCTTGGTTTACTGAATCCTGAAGATCAAAAGGCCCTGCATATGGCACTAATAAATCAAAGAGAGTCATCAAATCTCCAGTCTGTTTTCTTTGGCTAAAACTGCAAAGTTTTACTCACAGAGCCTTATTTACTCCTAAAAATTCTCTGCCAAACCAAATTTAGCTCACCAAGAGGACAGAAAATATAGCATTCCCCAGCTGCACCCTCCTGGGGCTTTTGAAGTTCAGGGATACTATTGTGTGGTGTTCTAGAATATCTGGTCTTTTCCTCTCCATTGCTTTTTTAGATTTCATTATCAACTAAAAATTCATCTGGAAAATAAAAACGTAATCTCTAGAGTCAGACTGGAAAGTTACAAAATACTTTTATTTATTAGTGAAACCTACCATGATTAAAGATACTGAATGAAAATCTCTGGGTATTCACACATACATATCAGAAATAAATTCTTTTAAATCATCGTACAGAAATTTTCTTCACTCTACTTAAATATCAATTAAGAATTCCTGATGGTGGGAATTCTGCTACAATATTTACAGTCTAAATAACCACTTTCTGATAAGATGACCTAAACCGTGTGTGATGCAGTATTATTAGAAAGAGAAAGGGCTGGGAAAAGATAACATAAGTGGGATGAAAGCCCAGGAAAAACTCCACTTTCAGCTGGTTTCTCTAACGAGGGTTTTCTGATGGATTAACCATTCTGGTCCATAGTATTTCCAGTCTTGAAAGAACTGTACAAATGAGCGCTGGGATCAGGTGTTCTATTTTTTCTTTATACAACCATTCTCACTTTTCAAAAAGGTTTACATAATTATGTTGGAAATATATAAACAAAAGTAACAAAATTTAGTTTCTTGGCTCAATTGAGACCATCCTAAAGCAGTAAAAAAATACTCCCTTTTCTTTTCCAAAAGGAATTCAGAAAGGTTTAATAATTTGCCCAAATAAGCTGAAATCTCACCTAAGAACTCAATATTCAATTTCTTAATCTTGGCACTGCTGACATTTTGGACTGGATAATTCTGTTGTGAGGGCTATCCTGTGTGTGGTAGGATATTTAGCACCATTCCTGGCTTCTGCCCACTGGATGCTAGTAAGTAGCACCCCCGCACCCCACCATACACATGCCCAGATCATGAAAATTAAAAAGGTCTCCAGACACTGCCAAATATCTTGGGGACACAGGGACACTGGAGAGAAGATAAAATCACCCCAGGTTGAAAGCCACTAGTCTAGGCTAATATTTTCTTTAAAAGTCACCTATAGGCATTTAATATGATCATGTACCACTAATTGGCACAGCATTCTAGCTCAATAAAGTTCTAATTCTGAGACCACCATGAAATGACATTTTGGTCTGACAAGATACATTTTGATGCTCTCTCTTCTGGTACTGATGAAAAGATGCACTTTAGAGGAAACCAGAATCTCTTTCTTTAGTGATTTGGCCCGTCACTCCACTATAGACAGTCGGATACCATTGCTGTCCCCTAGGCTGAAGCCAAAGTCCCACTTCCAGTTGGTACTGCCATTTCTGTATTTCATATACAGAACAAGTACAGATGCATGCCATTTGGTGAACACAGTCTAAAAAGCTCTGTGTGAAGACACACACTTTACATAATGTTATCTAAAATAAGAAAGTTTGCAGTTAGAATAAGAATGGGAAGAAGGATCATTCAAATACCTCTCTAGTGAGTAGCCCCAAGCCTACTGCCGCAGACGCCAGTAAGTCTTACAAGTTAGTCTCTGAAATTTGTTTTGTGCTTTCCTTTTTCTTAGCTATAGCTTTGCTAAAGAAAGGACAAGAAGGACTTGATCTGGTTCCTGTCATCGAGATTTGTTTAGAGGCCCAATCACTGGAGTAATGAAGCTTGCAGGAATGGACAAAGCCTATTAATAGAAGCTTTCAGCTGCCACAGACATCACTGGAGGTGACAGACCCATTCCATGGAAGCCCCAAGTTCTATTCTTAAAGATGTGCTTGAATGACACAGCCAAAGGAATATATGACCACATCGAATATTCCAGGCTTCAGAATATTTCCAGCCAGAAATGTCAACTGCTTTTTATGGCTATTAATATTGGCCACTCTGCTCCTATGGTAAGAGCCACGCTATTTTCTGGATATATATAAAATTCCAAACAGTTCTGAACTGAGGCTAGATAATGAATTTTATGATAATGAGTGCTGTTATATCCTGATAGCCATTACTCTCCAACATACAAATTCTGCTTCTAATGGTAAGATGCCTTTTATGTGTTTTTTATCACTGACAATTCTACTATTTTATTTTATTTTTTTGCTTTGTGTATGAGTTATTTGAATACTTATATTATTAGCTGCTTTCCTCCACAATCCCACTATCATGGGTGTCCATCCCACAGCCCAGGATGAGGCCCAGGATGTCTATGAGTATGGCCCAACACAAAATTGTAAATTTACTTAAAACCTTTTTTCGCTCATCAGTTTTCATTAGTGTTTGTGCATTTAATGTGTGGCCCAAGACAACTCTTCTTCTTCCACTGTGGCCCAAAGATACAAAAAGGTTGAACGCTTCTAGATAAAGATGAGGATGAGGACAGAAAGTAAGATTACTTTAGAACGTCTATAGTAGGAGTTGGCAACCTTTTACTGCAAAGGGCGCACAATAAGTTTAGACTTCACAGGCTATACAGCGACTCAGTTTTGACCTTTAGTGCAAAAACAGCTACACACAAAACATGTAAAAATGGGCATGGCTGTGTTCCAATAAAACTTTATTTACAAAAGCCAGTAGAACACCAGATTTGGTCTAAGGGCCGCAGTTCACTGATCCCCACCCTAGTGATACTTAGTACAACTTCATGCTTATAATGGATTAAGCCAAATTTTTCTCATTTAATTTACCATATTATTTATCTTCGTCTATTTCTGTTTATACATACAACATACTTTAATTTTTTTTAAGATAAATAATATGGTAAATTAAATGAGAGAAAAAAAGCTTAATGACCTCATTCACTAGCCATGTGGTTTTCAGTTCCTTTTAGACATCTGTCCTATGGCAACTAAACAGTTTTCCCCCGTGAAAGAGCAATGTTCTGAACTTGTTGTCCAAGTTTCTCAGAGTTACTGTGGAGGACATAACCGTGATGTATTATCCTGAAGAGTGAGTTTCCATGCCAATTATATTTGTGAATGTATACAAATAAAAGTCTCATCAATAAAATAAATTACTCTTTACTAGATAAACAGCTAGTTCCTCTAACATATCAACATCTCTAAAAAGGCAATTGGAGAAAAGTTACAAACAGAATTCCAAAGCCACTGTAAACCCCTACAGAAAGCCTATCCAAAGGTCACTCATTTAGGAAGAGCAACTCATTAACTGTGTGTGTGTGTGTGTATATATATATATATATATATATATATATATATATATTACAAATATACAATGATAGTACATCTTTGAAAACAAAAACACAGGACCCTGTATACTTAATGCATATAAACATGAGTAAAAGAACAAAAATAATAACAAAATTAAAAAACCAACAGTAAATTAGACTGTAAACAGTAAACCAACAGTAAAAGACTTAGACAGACATAATAACTGATATGAAACCCATGAATATAGAGTATAAAAAGCCATGTACAAACAGCTACATTGTATATGATTCCATTTGCATAAAACTTAAAAACAGGCAAAACCAGTGTATGTTCAGGATAGTAGTTACCTTCGGAAATAAGGGGTAGTGACTGGGAGAAAGTGATGGGTACAAAGGAAGTTCTATACCTTTTTTCCCATTTTGTTGGTATTACTGAGATACAATTGACAAATAAAATTGTAAGATATTCAAAGTGTGCACTGTGATGACCCAACACACATTTGTATACACATGACGAAAATACTCCCATATCATTTCTTGTTTTTAACCTAATTTATCATTTTAACAGTTGTACAATTTATAGCCCTGATGCTTTACTCAACACATACGTATTGGATAAAGACTTTCTACATGTCAGACATTGTGCTAGATTCTGGGAATAAATAGTGAGCAGGATGGATTTTTTTTTTTTCAAAAAGAAAGAAAATGGGCCGAAAATCTGAGTACATACCTCATCAAAGAAGATACACAGATAGCAAATAAGAATATGACAAGACGGTCAACATCATTTTACATCAGGAATTTCAAGTTAAAACAAATTAACACATTAAAACAACAGATACTGTTGCATGCCTATTTGAATGGCTAAAAAATTTTAAAACTGACCACACTAAATACTGACGAGGATATGGAGCAACAAGAACTCTCACTCAGTGATGGGAGGAAGGAAAAAGGTACAGCCGTTTTGGAAGACAGCTATGGCAAAACTGAATGTAGTGTCAACACACAGCGCAGCCGTCATCTCCTAAGTATTTACCCAGTTGATATGTAAACTTATGCCCATAAAAACCTGAATGTGAGTGTTTATAGGAGATTTATTCATCAGCAACAAAAACTAGAAGCTATCAAATGCCCTTCAGTAGACTGATGGATAAATTATGCTTTATCTATAAAATAGAGTATTACTCAGCAATAAAAGGAAATGAGTTATATACCACAAAACACATGTAGGAACCTTAATGCAGATTGCTAAGTGAAGAAACACAGTCTAAAAAGACTATACGCTATGTAATTCCTATTATATGACATTATAGAAAAATAAAATAAAATAGGTAAGTTTTAGATATCTGGAAATTCAAGTTCTGTAAACAGAAATATAGGACTGGTTTATGAAAATCCATGTTTTAATTCTCACCTAGAAGAAATTTCCCACACTAGAATTTTTAACCAAACCGATTCTTGTGTAAATCTCAAAACAAAAAGGTAGCTCAAGTATGGATAAGTTAGAAAATTTGAAAGTGACTGCTTCTTTTGAATACTTATTCTAATAAACAACAAAACTGAATAGTCAGATAAAAAGTAAAACCGAACTTCAATGACGAAGATGGTAGAATTTGTCCATTTTTAAAGAAAGATGTTTTTCCCCAAAGAAGCTCCCATTAAAAAGCAATGATAAAGAAATGATTAAAAACAAACTTCAAATTTTAAAAATTTCCATACTTTTCTAAATAGTTGTGTAACTATATGAGTTATCCCCACCAGCAATAAAGACATGGATGGTGGCACATGTTTCCCTTGTTTTTTGTTCTGAGGATACCTAAATGATTGTCTCATTTGGAGAAAAATATAACCCCTCCTGCAACTTCCATCAAAATTTTCTAAACTTTCCCAAGAAGCTCAGAAAAATTAGAAAAATTATACCAACAAGAACGTCAGGGACTGAACGCTGCTGCAGGATCAGAAGGCAATCATCCGTCTGCAACACACTATGTGAAACTAGGGTTATTCACAATAGCTGAAAGTAAAAGAAGCCCAAATCTCCATGAACTGAAGAGATATGCAAAATGTGGTATATCCATACAATAAAATATTATTCAGCCTTAAAATGAAATGAAGTTTTGGTACATGCTACAAAACTGATGAGCCTTGAAAATACCATGCTAAGTTAAAGAAGTCTATCAGAAAAGACGTTGTATTATGTGATTCCATTAATATGAACTGTCCAGAATAGGCAAATCTATAGACACGGAAAGTAGATTAGTGGATAGTTGGGGCTAGAGCAGATGTAATTGAAAGATGATAACTAAAGGGTATGAGGTTTATTTTAAAGGCAATGAAAATATTCTAAAATTGACTGTGGTAATGGTTGTACAACTCTATGAATTCACTAAAAACCACTGAATTATACACCTTAAATGAGTGAATTGTAGGTGTGCAAACTGTATCTCAATAAAATTGCTTTTAGAAAACTATACTGAACCCTGGCCACATAGCTCAGTTGGTTAGAGCATCATCTCAGTATGCCAAGGTTGCAGGGTTTTTTTTTTTTTTTTAAATTACTTTA